>KZ538089.1:112530-129318 GCA_000934665.2 Catajapyx aquilonaris
CCCTCTCGAACAATTTTTTGGGGGAAAAAAGGAGCGGAAAAATCGTCACTTGTCAGAGATGTCAATGGGACCGAACTGTATTGAATGGGATTTTTTTTCTTCTCCCCCCCTGACAGATATAGTTGGGGGGTCCAGCCAAGTTTTGCGTGATTCCTGACCCGATGTCCACCGGATGACCCATCCAATTGAATGGGGCGATGTGCAATTACGCGTATGGGAGTGGTGCATATAATAATATAATGAGTCGGACGTAAGGATACTGATTTGTATGAGGCAGTCTTCCGGGTTTGGGGTCTCGGCGTCGGCAATCACTGCTAGGAAAGAAAAAAATATATAATAAACCAACGTGTGATTTGAGGCCTCCTCGGCCTTTTGCGTGTCGAGGCCAATGCGTCATTTTTTTACCATTTTTTCGAGAGAGAGAGAGAGAGAGAGAGAGAGAGAGAGAGAGAGAGAGACCCTCTACCTCTCTCTCTCTCTCTCCCTGAAGCCGTGACACATCTATACCGTTCAGATTGCAGATCGGGGTTTTGGGGCACGAGAGGCCGGATCCACATCCAGCACGAGATTTTTTCGAGAAAGGAAATGTGGCATGAGGCCCTGCACAATCACGAACTACTATTAGCCAGGGCAAAAGGAGGAGGGGAAAGGGGGGGGGAGGGAGGGGGTGGTAACTATCGCGATAGGTCTCTTCGTAGGCAGATGACAATCTCAACCTCTGCTATATTATGGAGCTGGATTTGGACGGGCAGGGGTTTTAAAAAAAAATTGCATTTACCTTTTCTAGAACCTCGAGCTTAAAGGTCGCCCCCCATCTGATGCATTAAGGGGGTGGGAGGGGGGTGGGAGTTTAATTTATTATTGCTGTTAATCCTGCAGGCCATGAAGGCAGCAAATGATTCAGCCGAGTATCAGGATTGAGATATGAGAGTGGTGTACTGGCAAATGTGCCATTACTGACATTTGCGTAACTCTTGCATTACCAACATTGTGTATGTAATGAAACCTAATGCTGGTAGACGCTTTTCTATAGCATGTTCTTAAACATTAATGAGTAGCGTATGGAATCAATCCATATGTTGCATAACAGTGTGTGAGTATGCCTACTTCGGGCTGTGTATTGTAGTTATTTGGTGGTGTTGAGTTGTTTTATAACGATGTTGCACATGATTATTCATAATATTTATACTACAAAGTGTAAGTCGTGCGTGCGTGTGTTTCATGATGGAACTTCTTGCTTACAGCTCAGCCACCGACAGCTACTACCCGTCGATAAATCGGAGCGGAGTCCTCTGTTGTCCATCTCTGAAGTGACCAACACGCTGCTCAACCACGAGTGATCAAGCGGAGGAAATTATTCACAAATCGGATGGTCCGCAACAAGACAGGTACTAAAACTCTAATACATTGATGTAATTTCTTTCATGGTGAAGCATATATGATGCCCAGCAGGTTGTTGAACTATAGTAACAACAGCGCACAAGTTTGTGAAGGCAAAATTAATGTCGTTTCTTTTCTCATTTTCCAGGTGTCGAGTCCAGCACTTGTGTGATTGCGGTCCAACCTGAAACCCACAGTTACATTCCATACTTGAAAATCAAAAGCATTTTCCCCCCTCCTGTTGTATAATGTTGAACCTTTCGTGAACAATAGGCCTAAGCCTTGTGTTGTCATAATGATAGTAATGATAATTAATAAGATAATCACTTTTTATTTCAATTTTTTTCGTTGTACAAGTTTGTAAATCAGTTTGTCCATAATTATACATAAATATTATAATATACGTGTTTTTCTCTGTGATAAGTGTACTCGTGAGAATCGCTGTAAGATATAGTGCGCTTATTTTGATTGAGTTTTTTGTGTACAGTAATTCGTGAGGCCACGTTTGTTTTTCTTGGCTAGAGAAAACCAACCTAGAGACAGTATTCTACTCTGCTAGATAGCTTTAAAATGACCATATAGAGTTGGAAGCGCGGGGTGCCCTTTTTCTTGACCTTTTCTCGACTTCCCAGCCATTAAATGGCATCATGTGAATTCCCCCCCACCCCTTTCTCTTTCCATCGTCCAAACTGTAAGCTACTGTACCTGGCATAACGAGAAAGAGCGTGTCTCTATGTTAACAATATTGTCGGACACAAAACAAAATTATGTTCGGAGTCTTGCTTTAAAAAATAAAAATAAACACTATAGGACCGTTTGCTAGTTTAGGACCTTACAGGGAGTGACATATTCTCGTGGTTGTATTGTTGTCATAGTACCTTTTTTTTTATTTGTAGACTGGTGACAGAGAATCTCACGAACTTCAAAGATACAGAGGCTATAGGGGGTCATTCAAGTGACTTGATAACATTGATGTCTGGACAAAATCTTCCGAAAACAAATTATAATTTTTGTTTGTTTTTGAGTGGCCTCCATATGTGATTGTTATTTTATTTGAATTCATGGAAGCTTTTGACTTCCATTTTCTGCATGCGTGAATTTTTTTTTCTGTTGGTCAGTTGAGGTAATACAACATCGTGTTTCTGTGCTTCCCGTTGTGTTTCTTTTCCTCTGTTTCCGGTTTCTGTCCACATCTTATTCCAATGTAGCGCGCTTCCTGCAGCGATTTCCAGAATGTCCAGGAAATTGGAAGCGCTGATTCAAATAATAATAATAATAATAATAATTTCATCGTAGACAAAAACAAACAAGAAAAAAATAATTCTGGAAACGTACAAAAGTCTCCCAAACTGTTGTACTTTGGACATGTTACTCTGTGCGTGTATATATGTGAGTGTGTATGTTGCTGGAGGGAATACAACGTGTGACTGTATTTTTGTTCAATGTGACAATATCTCTTCCCTCTACACGATGCGTCCATTTCATTGACTTTGTGAAAAAAAATGCACATCAAATCAAAACAGTGAAACGCATGAGGTAAGATAAATCAAAATACTTGTAACTAAAGTCATATTTCTCCCCCCCCCCCCNCCCCCCCCCCATTGTATGTCAAACACTGTTTTTTTTTCTTCCCAAGTCTACATGCCTGTAAATAATTGCCAGTACCATTCAGTTTTGTACAGCAGACACTCATTACGTTCTGTCTTCTTGTATATTATGTGATCATCACAAAATGATCTTTGGTGAATTTTTGCACATTTTTTGCATGAAACCAACCTCGTCATGATGTCCTTTTTGACAGTAAAGGAAGCTGCAATATTGGATGGAGTAACAAAAAATGACATTCAAACTGCATGCCACCTAAATACAATGCAAAAGAAGAAGAAAATTTAGAAAAGTTTTTAACGGAGTCAGTTACTATTCAGAGTTCACTTAGTGAAGTAATTTATTTTACATCATATACGTAGGTTGAACTGGCCTCGTTGGAAATGTATTGCAGTTTGATATGTCATTGAAGCACTGCTTCCAACTTATTTCTTACCAAGAAACCCAGTCAAAAATAGTGGCCGTTGTGCTGCCACCTCCGCAATTGGCTCAATGTCGTAGTTTTCATTTCCATAAAGGCCAATTTCTCACAGGCCAAACCAGTCAGGGAATGGCCACACAAGCATCTCGTGGTCACTGTAGAACCTTCCCTTATAGTGATGGGCTGCTGAATAAATTGGCATTTGCTGGAAACGAACGTAGAGCAAGTCAATTCCGAAGGTGTCAGCACCACATTTTTTTTGGCATGCTACTTGCAATACCTAAGGACAACATACCGAAGAGGCTTCCTTTCGGAAACTTTTTTTGCTTGGCCAGATTTTAATGGCTACATTACTGTGTCGATTCCAAGACTTTTGAAGGTAATCTACACTTACTTTAGGGCAATGCACCTGAAGTCACATAGTGGTGGAAAAGTTTTGGTTTCCCCCCCCTCCCCATTTACCCAGTGAATTTGAAAAAAAGGGCATTGCGTGCTGTAAAAGGATGGTGGATAATACTTCTTTCTGTCAACTCACATGGTCAGTTTCTTGTGTAAAACGTAATGGTAACGGTATATATTTAAAAAAAGTAAAGACGTCGGAGGACGGTTTAAAATCAAAGATATATGCTGTTTTCTTCTCATTGCCTAAAAACAATTTGCCACCTGCTGTGAATCTTTAGAAGATTAGCAGGCTTATTTGTATTGTCTATCAGGGTAAATAAAGTGCAATTCCTTGATTTACAAACTTGATCGGCATTAAATTGACAGCAGGATGGAAGGGAGCAGGATGAAGGTAAGTTTGTCATCATAACATTTTCTCAGCCTGGTGCATGACCCGAGGAGTGACATTTCTGCCACAGTATTTTTGAAGACAGCATTAGTCAGCACTCCGATGAAGGTTCTTATCTATGGTATATATGCCAAATGATGATTACAGGTGTGGGTGCAGTATTTCTCTGCAGTGACCGCACCATCTTCAACGGATAAATGGAAAGGAGTGACTTGAAATGGTTCAGGTAGAGAAAGAGAATATATTGAGACCTCTGCTAACGATTTCTTGAGGTCTTCAAGAAGCAACACTGGCGGGTGTGTATTCATATCAATTTAATTGTCAACATACAGATACTCTTGTTGAGGCTATTTCGCCACGGATGCCATCCTGCAGTTGGACTCCCATTTTTCTCCACTTTTTTCCTATGCATTCGAGCTTTTGCATTTGACACTTGCCTCCCCCACATGCGTGCGGGGCATTTTTCTCTCGGTGATCACCGCCTAGTAATATTCAGTTGAAATAGTGGGGCCGGTAGGATAAAAAGTGTTGGGCGGGGTAGATGGCATATATACGCTCCAATGTACTGCACAGTACGGTGCAGCAGAAGGAAATAGCCTATACAAGCTGGACAAAGAACCGTCACCCAGGGACGACACAACGACGGAGTGATTCGGGGAATCTCGGAGGTCTGCGTGGCCCTGGTGAGTGAGTATGTATATAGGTACCCTACATTCCTACAACAAGTGTGTTGGTGATGTGGCTAGTGTTCCATAGCCACTAGCACCTCCACTGTCTGATGCAGGGGTCAGGAACTATACCCTTTTGACAAGCTTTTGGCCCATAGATATTAAAGGAGGGCTCTGTTTTGACCGCGATGCAGTCCATGTTGTGTCGGTGTATAGTAGTATAACTGACGCAACAAACAGTGGACAGTTGCGTCAGTTACGACTAATCATATCTTGACTTTTCCCATGGAATAGTGCTATCTGGTAGCATGTGACATATTGACATAATGATCTACTTTCAATAAGCCATCTATCACCCAACAATACGCGACTTCATTTTTTGGTCCATGTCTCTGTTCCCCTGGAATTACCCTTATAGATTGATTCTTATCATATGCGAACGAGTGATTTAGTTATATTCTGCTGTGCTACTCAACACAATAGGTTGGGATAGAACATGGAGTTGTTACCTGTCAACTTACAGTTAGTGTAGGAAAATATATTATTTGCAGGGTTGCCTATATAGAATGGGAAGGTGGAGGGTGGTGCAGTTTATTGATGTCGCTCTCCCCATTGTCATGCAATCCTCTTAGAACTTGCTGCCTTATCCATGTGCCTCTCCTTTTCCGGCGAAAGCAGCAGGCATCCTCCTATTTGCCCATGTTCCGAACTATATTGCGTTTTTCCGAATTGATGATTGTACGCCTATAAGCTTGGGTGAAAGTTTAGTAACAATTGCTATAATATAGCAATTGTTACTAAACTTTCACAGAATATTAGCTGCTTCTATGCAACGGACTAACGAGGATTTAAAAGCGATTCCATCCTCCGTCCATCCTGTACCCCTATTAAATCCACACATAATTTTTGAAGAAAGGAGACACAGTGAAATATCATGAATCATAATTAATATTGGCTCCATAGCCTCTATTTCGCAGGACCACTTTTTTCTGTCTTTGGGGGATACTTGCCACCAGATTTTGCAATGTGAGGGTTCCCAGATGCGGGACAGCCCCCAAAAGGGTGTCCTTGTTAGCAAACTTGCTTGACACCAATGAGTTGCCCCCGGTCTGGAGACAACCTCATTGTAATAAGTTACTGCTATCCTCTTCTATGGACTCCTGGGTCATTAGAATGTCTACCAGACATAGTGGTAGCCAGAACTTGCATTCATGTGGCTAGTAATTTAATGCCCTCGGAACATAACAAACATGTGATTAGCACAATCTCACAAAATGGATTGCAAGTCCTTACTACCTATTTCTATTTCCTGCCTTGTTGACCCTGTGGCCAGGGAAGCACTAAGGTAATACCTTAAAAAGTGCTTTTATATGATGATGATAATTTCTCCAGACCATGCAAGAAATCATTTTTGTTGAAAAAAGGACACAGATCATTGGAAAAATAACAAACAGCTTCAAATCAACAGGAGGTAAATTGTCCAGCCGAAGTCAGACTGACCCTAGATCAATGATTAATAATTGCAACAGGAAAGGGGGTTCACCCAGCATCAATCGCTACCTGTAAACAGTGGCAACAATAGAAAGAACACTAAGCACTCTCCATACGCCGATGTCCGAACATGCCCAGTTGCCAGGTATAATGCCAAAGCCGTTGTTTACATTTAGGATAATATGCTATATGCCCAGTACTGTAACATTTGAACTGCCATTTTCCAATAGGACCTGCCGTATAATGAACATAGCATCCGTCTTTAAAAATTATTCAAATAAAATATAACATTGTTGAATAGCTACTATTGGCAACAATAATTAATGGTCAACAACTCTAAAAAGTCAACAACTCTAAAAAGTCAACAAGGGCACCGAAGTGGCTCTCTTGTAACATAATAACTACCATTTCCTTACACACGATAGTTTTACGACCATTGGAAAAATACAATGCAAGACTTCTTCTGACAGGTTACTTTTTGCAACAAGACACTGTAACAGGAATTTTTATCCGCCTGGGTGGACTAGATCCCTCACTGTGACAGCTCAATCTCCACCACTTCGAGTCCTTGACCATAAACACAAGCGCTGAACACACCACTGCAAAGAAAACAACAGACTCTTAAAAATTAATTGTCATTGATTCTAAGCTTGTATCATCAGGCCTCTTTGAATGCTTCCCCACTCATTTTCGTATATATCATGTCAATCAGAACACCAAAACGCAAGTGAACAATGCACTTTTCATACAAACATGGGTCACATGTTAATTTTCCATCCAGATCAAATTCCATAATCATATTTAACCAATTTTCATTTCACATTATTTTACAGTTTAAAATATAAAATAGCAAATCTATTCACCTTGTTTCTTCCCAGACCTCCATTCCCTGAATGTCAGGTATGCTGGTGCATAATTCAGACTCAAATCTTGCAGATAAAAGCCCATCGTCCAAGCTCCACTTCCATTTCACCAGACGTTGGTCACCAGAAGCAGACAGCATAATGTTGCCAGGAAGCAGCTTTACACCTGCAATTAAACATTTGGCAGGGTTTTAATATCCAATTAATTCATGGCCCACAATCAGCTGTGACTGCATTTCGTGAACTAATGCCCCAGATATTTCCAAAGCAGGTCCACGACAAACCTAACCAACCTAAATTTTGTGTAAAATGCAGCTGCCCCTGAGAGCCATGTGTGATAATTTTTACCTGCCCGTAAGACAGCAAAGTTACTTTGGCAATGGACATTCACCTGACACTTGAGCTGAATGTGCCCCTGCCTCTTCCCACCAACATTTCACATGCGCTGCCACCTGATCGCCTTCAGTGCGGAGGTCTACTAGAGTCAGCCTCACAGCACCATCGTCTCCACCAGTCGCTACGAGGTGGCACTGACCTCCCATCACACACAGTTCAATCATGTCCACTGCATTGATGCCTGATTGATGCAGCTGACACACTGGAACCACCGTTGCGTCCCACACGCTCATTACCCCCTTGGTGTCAAAACTAAGTATCACAAATTTGCCATCACAGCATACAACTCTTACTTTCAGGATGCAAGAATTCAAACACATAATTTCACTCTCGACATTTAACTGATTTGGTTTGTATGATAGAATTCTTATATGGCCATCGGAGCAGCCAACACATATGTGCTCCACATCTATTGCATGAACGTCCATAACACGGGTGTCGGTTGAAACATTTTCACCCAGAGTCAGAGATGCCAGCTCTTCACATTCACTCTCACTAATACTCCAGGCCTTCAATTCTGCCCTTCCTCCTCCAGTCAAAATGAGTGGGGGTTCAAGCCTGGCAAGCGCAACCACACGTACACTTGACAAGTGACTTCGGACAAACCGAATTGGGACCCTGGAATGAGATGCAAGCCTGTGAATGCCAACTGATGTGTCATCACTTCCAGTCACCAAGATGGAACCATTTTCAATTGGGAAGCGGAGCAAAGAGTTCAAAGTGGCCGAGTGAAGACGAGGCTGCAATGATAAGAGAGTATTTTTGTCAATGGAAAATTGTAACGAAACTATTTATTGAATTCATTGCACAGTCGGTGTCCCTTCAAACAGTACCTAACGCAATGTACAGTAAGTTGCAACTTCAGCATACAATTCGTGTAAAGGGACATTTTCCATCCTCATGAGCTTGATCAGGCATAACCTGCTACAGCATCTGACTTGAACTAACCCTGAGCTCTCTGCAGGTGTCTTCCAATCTGCACCTCCACTGATACACTTGCTTGTGCCGCACAAAGAGCAAGGTGCTGGCTCCTCCAGATTGGTGAGTGAACCATGCCCAGGATCGGTGTCCACCACCGCACTCCACTGATGCCAATTCCATTTGCTGGGAGTGCGACCAAACTACGAAATTAGTGCGGAGGAAGCCAAGCACAGTCTCTGGCTGCCTGTTGCCATCCAGAGTCACCCGAGTCAACCAATCCATGGGCACTATGTCCGTTGAGGTGAGTCGCATTGCAGCCTGACCATTTGTAAAGTTCAGTACAAACGTCCGAAGTCTCCCATCACGCCCTGCTGTCACCACAACACTAGTGTCAGAATGAACCACTGACACTTCAATTCTTGTCACACCATTGAAGCCATGAATTCGAGGAAATCTTATTACTGGTTCCTGCAAGTACAAGTATATTGCAATCAGTCACACCAGTAAAAAATTTAGTTTTCTGGTATCAGAGAAGGACCACAAACCACTTTATGCAATGATATAAAATTACTTATGTTACATATTAGTTTAACTTATCAAATTATTATTTCTAAAAGTTGTTGATGCATTATGATTTCAGATATTTTCAAACCACTGCACTGACAAAAATGCAAATTGTCAATTGTAATACCCTTTGAAGGCTTACTTTAGCTTCATGGTTGAGGCAGTAAACAGAGATGCCTCCATTCCTGTCTCCGCAGATCAAAACATGCTCCAAAACTATTTTGGCTGCTGTCACTGACTGGCTCCGCTTTGACGGTAGTGCCAACTTGCGCCCTTCTTCCATCCCACCAACACCAACTTTACACAGGGAGATGGTTTGTCCACTTGAGGCCAGCAGGACTTCCCCACTCAACCATACGACTGACTCAATTTTGTCAGGCGAGATATCTTGAGAGTGAGCCAGACTCAGGTCAACTGAACCATCACTGGTACAACCTGAAATTTTAATCATTTTATTTAAAACGCTGTGGTACCATTTAATAGGCGCTGTCACATCGATAAACCAGACTATTAGCATCTATAATCACTGCCTTTATCTTCCCCATCAGAAAGGCACGGTGGGTGCAAACAAGCAGAAACGAAGTGATTGTTCAAGCTAAATACAGTGCAATCTTGGGGCGTTATTATTGTACTCTCTGTCCATTTCTATTAGTTTGCACCTGGGGTTCTCAAAAGGGTTAATTAATGTTACGAAATCCTTTTGTCCGACCAACTCACCCACATCCAAAATGACCACGATCCCAGCAAGTGACCCAACGGCTAACTTTTTGTCACTGTAATCCACAACAGCATAATGCTTGAATCCCTCGTCTCTGTAGGACTCCTTCCAAGAGTGTGTATGTATGTTGTAAGTGTAAATCACTCCTGAATCACCTACAGCCACGTAATTGCTTTCATCTACAATCTTGACTGTCCTTGGAAAGTCCGGCGCAGGAAAATTCAGTGATGCAGGCAATTCGCCAATATCTGTACTCCATGCAATTATTCTCGAGTCATCACCCCCTGTAATGAGGGATGTGCCACAGTGTGTAACACTACGTGCTTCATGTGATTGCACCCGTTTTGTCAAAATACCAGAGGGATCCCAGTAACACACAGACCCATCTTCTCCTGTGCTAACCACAGTGCCATTAACCGTAAGAGCACGCCAGACACGAGACCTATGTGCGTAACAAGTGGCACGGAGCACAACTTGCGAACGCACCCAATCACTGCGGTTCAGGCACATGGGTTGAACCTCCCAGAGTCGTAACGCACGGTCATCTGAAGTGGTGCAGATGAGGCCAAGCTGACTGCAGTAATAAACAGAAAAGATGGCGCCACGATGGCCACCCAGACGGTGAATCACAACTGCCTCAGGGAACGGAGACCATATTGTAACCTCACCGAAAGCAGTTCCCGCAATGACGATAGTGTCGGAGGAACTTGCGACTAACTGTGCGCTATATCTGATCAACTGAGTTAAGTGCAAATGAACATCATGCATGTCTGATCACCAGTTTGCATCTCATTGAAGCCAGCAACATTCCCCTCAAAGTAAGGATACAGAATGGAGGTGTCTCCACAGCCGACTCTCAAGACCCGCTCCCACGGCTCCAGCTTCCATCTCTCGACCATGTTGTGCGCATCAACTACTAGGACGGTCCGTCCACGTTCCAACCTCAGGTCCCAAATCCAATCCGTAACTTGCATCCGCCTGGAACACGCATCCGCCGCAAACGACCCAGCGTCTCCTCCTGCAACCCTGAACATCTGGACGCTCTTTCCTCCAAAAGCAACAGCTTCCACAGCCCCATTGTCAGCCACCCTGGTGTCAAACCCATGGACGGTGCAACCATGAAGCAGCTCAAGCGACGCCAGCGGTGAGTCGCCTTCTGGTCCAAACACATGCACGAAGCGACCCTCACCTGGAAATTGTGACAATAGTGATTGTTGCTTGTTGCACGAAGGCAACAATGTGGCATACCTGCCAGGATGTATCTTCCAGCCGCTTTCAGTGCGGTCACTTGTGTGTTGACCAGTGTGGTCCTCATCTCTCGGCACCCGCCCTGGAAAAGCCCTCCTGATTATTCAGCTACAAGTTTGTTGCCCACGCCGACCAAGCGTGTGTTTCATGCAGCTGCAGGAGGCCGCCATCTTTGATCTTGGATACACCTATCGGCGGATGTGAGAAAACACAAGGAGAGCTGCCTTTTAGTTCATCTTTGGTGGTAAAAAGCACATGGCGGCATACAGACAGGTGACTTTTATTTTCCAATTTTTCCAGTCGGTTCCAAGCTTCTCTCTTTTCACCCTGGAAGAGGAGCCCCGCCTGAGTCTGTCCATTAGTGTATACCACTATTAATGCTAATTGCCTGTCCTCTTTCAGATATGGATGGGCTACATTCAGTGATTTACAACATGGGGAACAGAGTTGCAGGAGTTGCTGTGCGGCAAGCTTTGCATGTCAGGCGACTCCACACAAATGTTATGCGTTGTCGGAAGCCATTGGTGGTGGCGGACATGCAAAGAAGCGTCACTGGTGGTTCAATGGCAGCTGCGGAGAGCATCGTTCCTTCTCGGCGAGTGTCCAGAGAAGAGCCTGCCGTTGACGAAGGGGATGTGTTTGGCACTTTGGCTGATCGACCCAATGCAGATGAGTCGTATGAGGAGGAGGAACCGGACGTACGAGAGAAGCATGCAGAGACGAGGATGGCTGAGGTCAAGCCACGCTTCCCGGAGTATGTGGCAGAAATAAAGATGTATCTCCAACAGAAAAAAGTAATTTTGTACATTTGAAAACCAATTCTCAAGTTCATGTTCTCTCCAGACACACATGGTTGTCCTTTATGCCACAACATCTCACATGACATTGGTATCTGCTCGTAAATAATGCACAGCAGAAATTTCCACACCTTGTTTTGGCTTTGCATCACTCATGCTCATCAATATGATTTGGCATAATAATTTCCCCCACATGTGAACTAATGTGTCGCCATTTTTTTTGAGCAGTTAAGTGAAGCTATTGATGTCCTGGAGACAAAGATGCTGGTGGAATACAACAAGAAACCTGAGGAGTACATATACAAATTGCTAATTAGTGCCTGTGGGAGAGTGGGATTCACGGAGAAAGCCTTCAAGCTGTTTAACCAGGTGACCTTGATTAACACTCAACAAACTGCACTAACCAGCCAACTATTTTGTGATTATTTCAAGTTGATTTCCAGATGAAGAAGAGAGGGTTGAATGTTACAGGCTCAATATACACCAGCCTGTTCAATGCCTGTGCCAACTCCCCAATACAAAATGATGGGTTGAACCGTGCTCATCGTTTGCGAGCACTGATGAAGGAGAAAGGTTACACATCAAATACAACCAACTACCATGCGATGATGAAGGGTGAGTGAATATTGTCAGGTAAATCTAACAGTGAACTGAAAGAAAATGTTTTTACAGCATTTGGACGCTGTGGTGACCTGGAAACAGCATTTCAAGTGGCTGATGAAATGCTTAGCCTTGGCCAAGTATTCACCAATGAAACTGCTGCATTTCTGCTTCAAGCATGCATTTCTGATAAAGAGAAAGGATTTTACTTTGCACTGCAGGTAAGTCTTCAGTGGTGTGGTCTTACCACAGGTTGAAGTGAATGCACGCCAATGAGGGGCTAATTGAAGTTCTCCCTTGTTATGTAAAAGGTGTGGCTCCAAATGCACCGCATGAAGGTGAAGCCCACTTTGTACAGTTACAACCTCATGATGCGCTGCATGCGTGACTGTGGAGTGGGTGATGAGCAGTTGGACCCAGCCAGTGCCAGGATCTTCTTAGGACCTTCGGAACAGGTTTCAACTTCCCAGGATTCTGGGAGATGCCAACTACAGTTGCCGTCAACAGTGGCGAAAGTGGAAGGACCCACAGCTGGAGATAAGACAACCCTGTTGACTCCAAGTTCATCTATGGAATCAGAATTGGGACCTTTAAGTGAAGCTTGTAACAGGTATTGCAATTTCTTTGACTGACAGTCGTGGTAACGACTGGTAAAATGCCTACTGCTCTTAACATAGGTGTACTGCATTTTTGTTGTTGCAGGCTTCAGCTCTTTGGTGGCATGGCAGGGTTTCTGCAGAACATGCAGAATTATAGAATCAAACCTGATGTGAAAACTTTTTCACTAATGCTGGAAGTTATCCCTTCTGACAAGAGAAGTGAAGAGGTAACACATTAGTTGCCTTTATTCTAACTTTGATTTGTCATTAGATATTTTTTCATTGACATTTTCATGGATGTATGTTGACATACATGTGGGTATTTCATTAGGAAGAAATCAGTTGTGATAATTTCATTAAATTGTAGCATACGAATGACTGCCCACCATATTGTTTAACTCCAGTCTCAAATTAGTGTATGTAAACACCTTGACACACTGACACCTGCCTGCAGCATGTTTGCTGTGATCCATGAAAATTTCCCTTACTGAAATATATTGCATAGAAAATTTTCTGCCAGGAAAAAGCATGGATAGTATTAGTAGGTTAACTTTATTATATAATTTATTTTTATGCCACAAATACAGAGCCCATGCAGGTCGGCAGATAGGCACACATTATTATCGATAGAACCCTCCTGAAGCTATATGCACAGGAGCCATGGGTGCAAAGCCTACATAACTAATAGCCTGAACTCTTCGTATGCCACCGATTGTTTCCTGCTCTGCTCGCGCCCCTGGCAACCGGTGTGCAAAGCAACCCGATACGATACTGCTTCTGATGCGATACTTTACACGATACGATACTGACGCGATACGATATTGCCAATATCAATAAGCAATAACCTACATAATTATTCTTATTCTTCATGCTGCATCTAATGAATGGTACCTGTGTTAACTGTTGGTGAACAGGCTACTAGGGGGAGAAGACAGGAGTACACGTTACACTGAAATAATTAACTGCAAAATATGAGCATAGCTGGTTTATTACTGATCTTGTCATTTTTACAAAGCAGTCTGTTCTTGTACAATAAAATATATGATACCCTCACCTTCACAAAGTATGCCATCATAGTTTCTTCAGGATAATTGGGGCTTTTGACTTTGTTCAACAAAATTCTATGAATCCTTTTCAAGCCGCCTGTTCTGTGCAAGTACTTGCGGCTGTACCATGATTCGAATTCGAACGTCTGGGAGATCCCAGTGACGTCACCGGAAGTCCCTTTCATTTACTCGCAAATCCTAATAATAATAGCAATAATAATAAATATGACTAATAATTCTTTTTATCACTATATTGTAATATTATTATGTAGGCTTTGATTATTATATTGTTTTATTGTGTAGGCAATTGGCAGAACATCCGCTGCGCCATGGCGCCATCTCAGTGATGCGGCCGGTGTGCAAAGTAAAAGTAGGCAATAGAATAACGTGGAGAGTTCAGGCTATTTATTATGTAGGCTTTGCATGGGTGTAGCTACCTGTCCAGGCCTCCTGGAACCACTTTATGGCGGTGTGGCGCACCTACTCGCGGACAACTGCTTACAGTCAATAACTACTGTCAAATTGTACAAGACTATTTACACCATGTGGAAACCCTTTTTAATGAGATATATCATGGAATAACTCAGAATCCAGTTCTCTTTTCTATTATGTGCTATCAAGAAATACTTGCACCAATAATATTAGGGGATCAAGAAAAATAGATGTCCTGGACATTCCCCATGTCACTCACTAACATGCTTTTATATTTGACCCGTTTTCTATGGATCCAGGGTCTGATTTCTAGAAATGGTTTGTTTTGTAGCAAGTGATTTTTATCTATTCCAGGAACTCCTGTTGATGATGTCTAGTCACTCGGTGAAGCCTGACATTGACTTTTTCAATTTGCTTATTCGTAAGCGCAACTTTCGTAAGGATTTTCAAGGAACAAGAGTGAGTGTTAACAGGGCAAGAATTATACATGTGTGGCTATATTTTTAAAATGTGGTAGAGCAAGAATGTGAATACAGCCTGTTCCCAACTTTTCTGACATATGTAGATTTGGACTTGTGTAAAAATTTCTGATGTGTGTAGAAGTTTTCTTGTGTGTGAAACAATCTACAAAACAAGCTGTTAACATAAATTGCAATCAATTGTGAGAAAACACATTAAATTTCGGCTCATAGCAACACGGGCATGCGCAATGAAGCTAATTTTGTCACTCAGTTTACACTTGACAGACATATGCGACCTGCTTATGGGCTTCGCGAGGAATACATTCCCACTCACAATGGCCTCAATTGAACGTGACAATGATTCCAGTATCGATGTGTAAGGTCTAGTCGAGTATACAGCTTGATAAAAAGCATGCTCCAGGTGATGTAAAATTTAACTTATGTAAAATGTTGCTTAAAGATTCACTTTCATAGGTCAGTAGGTCAGTGACTTGCTGTATTCACACCAAGACCCAAGTTCCATGCATGCTGCATCTTTACATTACCAGATGGCCTCTTAGACCAGAAAAGTTTCTTGTACAACTTGTACTATTGGCATGAAAATGGTCTGGACACTTGTCAGTGGTCAGCCTGTCTGGAGAATTTCTGTGCCGGTAGCGCATTTGCATTAGATTCATGTCTCCCAGCCTGCTACATGCTTTTGATACTCTTTTTCAGGCTGTAATGCACTTGATTCAAAATGCCAAGCTTCAGCCCAACCTCGTCACTTTTGGAGTCCTTGCACTGGGATGCTACACCAGCAGTCAGGGACTTAAGCTCCTAGCAGATATGGACAAAGCAGGTTTCAGGTGGGTATTAGGTGAACACACTTGGCATACCGTACCTTTTTAAAGCTCACGTCATGCCTGATGTGCCTGTCTCCCATCCTTGCAACTATGCTTATCGATGCAAATCACTATTTTCAGACCTAACATAGAGATACTGGGTGGCTTACTCACCAGAGCCTGCATGGCCTTGGACTGCAGCTACGTACTGACCGTAATGAAAAGGATAGACAAGCTTGGAATCGAGCCTGACCCAAAGTTCCTCAAGAGGTTGGAGACGTTCCGGAATTACATCAGGAAAATGGAGGTGGAAAAGGTGTGCTTAAGAATAAGGCTGAGAAAGGAAGAGTATTTTGAAACTGTCTCTGTTTTAGGATAATGGTGGCACAGTCCCACCTCAGATGGAGACAGAGGAGTTTAAGGATGGATGGAATGCATTTCGGATGATGTACACACACTGGTTGAAGAAAGCCAAAGTGGACCTGCCTCCTCATCCATGGGCACAGTTTAAGAAGGAAGGGGAGAGAAAATAAAGGAAAATTTTCTCTGTGAATTAAGGTTTTGTGTCTTTTACACATTGTTATCTTCCTTTCGGGAAGTCATTGATGTCCTGTAATGGTGTTTGGGGAAGGAGCTAAAAGAATCACGAATCTGGAGATCATTACTTACACTGCAGCTAATAGTTTTGTCTTGTTCCTTCAAGCAATGTAAACTGCAGTCACAGCATGTTACGGATGGTCTTTCACGCGCTATAAGCCGAAACGCAACTGTGTGCGGATTTTTGCTTCTCATGCAGTCACTTGGATTACCATAACTGCAAGAGGATAGATGGGTCATTCCATGTCAATCCTGTAAATGATGGTGGCACGACCCCTTCCGATATAACTGAAAAAAATCATGTAGGTAGGTATCGACACCTTATTGCGAAATCCTAAATTTGAGGCCGCGGGAGTCAAATCTCACG
>KZ538090.1:0-18070 GCA_000934665.2 Catajapyx aquilonaris
GCACAGCGAGATTCCATTGTTTTACTAGCGCCGCTGCGGGGAGGAATAACGGATCGGCCTTTTCTATTGCGCTGGGATAGAAGTGTCCATGGGCTGGTCATAATCAAGACTACACATAACAACAAGACAGTACTTTATGTAATTGTTACATGAACTTACAACACCATGACATTCAATATTATTGACTAATGAAGTCAGCTTTCGTAAACATTGCAAGGAAAATATCGCTCTCTCGCGCAACTTTCATGAATTATAACGAATGATTGGCGCGATAAATAATTCCTCCGAATTCCTGGACAAACTATTTTGGGGTACGTCACCGCTCGCTTTCATGCCAACAAAAATAATAAGTTAGTCAACCTCCCTTCCCCATTTTCTCGGAAACGCCGCCTTGACACGCATTGATCCCAGCACCGGCTTCGACCAAAAACCCCTTGCTGCATTCAACCAACTTGAAGGAAACGGACAGAAAAAACCCCAAGATTTTCTGCCAAACCCCCGATTGACGTACCCCGCACAAAATGAGCGGCCAAGGACCAAATAATTAGACAGGAACACGCCAACCACCAATTTTCAAATTTGGCATTTCCCTCCCTCCCCCCAACTGCAGACTTTGAAACTGTCATTTGCACCCGTGTTTCCCCCCGCGTTTAAATTAAGCCAGCACAATTAATGCTTGCCGCAATTAAAATCCCTCAATTAATAATCCAACGCTAATGCAACCCTGCATTTTGTCGCCATCTATCAACCAGTTTCCCCAACCCTCCGCTTTCGCCATGACGCCCAGAGCCATCTGCCGGCATCCATCTGAACCACAATTGGCGAATTCAGCCAGGGGGCAACTTTTCGCCATTTTTTTTTGGCGAATTGAGCTTGGATGATTCAAGCATCGTGGCAAACTGGGCGGGAGTGACGTAAGAATACACTCACCGGTTTCCACGTCACGTTGGGTGGCTTCTTCCACAAATCTAACGGGGCTTATTCGCATTCAAGTAGTGCAGGAACCATGCAAATGATGCAATGGGTTGATCCCAGTGGACACTTACCTGAAATAGAAGGAAAGGAAAAATAAGTTTTGTTAGATATGTATTGGAAAAGTACTCTCTGGATATAGAGCGAGTGGGACTGGCCTACATTTTGGCAGCTCATCTCGCATCGAGGGTAGTGTCATTGGGGGGTTAGTGCTTTTCACTGTCAACTAGTGTTTCCATCAGCGTGGCACCGAAACAAATGTGCCGAACGTTGGTGGTACGATTAATAGCCGCCAAAAATTGGTTCCGACATATCAATTACACTTTTTGGGGGTACAACACGTCATTTTCGGTAGTTATGGCAAAAGCAAGCCTGTCCAAAACGTAAAAGTCAACAACGCGGAACGCAAACCTAAAGCGTGTTTATTCAAAATTAAATTTATATGCCGCATCAAGCTAAAATCCATCCTATACGCACATTTGACGCAATTAGTGCTGATAAATAATTACTAATTAGGCATAAATAATTAGCAGCTCAATTCTGCCACTCTGTTTTATGTATAATCCGTGTATTTGAATCAAAAAATAAAATCCATGCCAGTAGCTATTTTTGTTTAAAAAAAGCAGCTAAAAAGCCATCAGTTGTGCACACATCTGCAGGTTCACCTCCATACGAATCCCTATGATATTGTTATATCAAAAGCAGGTTGAATAAACAGCATCACAGCGCTTCACCATGATCCATAGCGGCCTTATTAGCAAGCACTTGCAGTGCATACATAGGCACACAAGAAAGCCAAGCTGCGGATGTGCTTTTAATCAACACATAGAACCCAGCCACTAACCAACCCTGGCTCAAAAGCCCCCGATGAGAAAGTATTTTGTGTGGATCCCGCTACTACCAACAATCCAGCTTTTCCCCAGACTATGCAACGAGCTTAAGGTAAACAAGGCCCACGGACAACGAATCGAGTTCAATACTCGACACTAAATTAGGGACTGTGCTAGGGGGATAATATCGATCCAAAAAATCTGGCATGGGAAGAGGGGGGAACCTGGGGGCTGCCATTTCGAATTCCTCTCCAATTCCCCTTTGCCTCATTTGCCATCCACTTCCACCGCCATCATGCATCTTGGGATGTGCCATTCTGCATTTTTGTCAAAACTACAGTGTGTTTCGACAAACTTCATGATGAATCGGTTGTCCCTTGAGGATTAAAATATTCAGATGTCAGCTTGGCTACAGAGTAATGTGCTTCAAACACAATATGCAAATGTCAATTTCGTTAATTAATGCAGATAGTCCTAGCATCCTATACATATAGGACACCTGTACAATAAAACAATCAAAAAATTATTTGCAGCTCCTGTACCTCGCCCACAATCCTTGAACTTCCCTGGTCAGCACCAGACGCATGTAATATACCCGTTTAAAAATTAATAAGTATCGACGCATGTACAGCAACACCAAGTGTGCCAAGATCAATGGGTTTCGCCCAAGAATCCTTGCTATTTCGCTCAAATACCCAGTGTTGTCTTAAGGAATCGTGCTAATTGCATGCCGGCATGAGCAGCTTCGGAAAATGCCTTAGCAGCCGACACGATCTAATCCAAAACTTTGCATACACAGGGAACTAGGGAGGGGTTGAGGAGCTCATCAGAAACGGGCTTGAAAAGCAGGGATTGCAGCAAAGTGGATTATCGCCATTGCAAAGTCACTCGCGAACTTCTCTCGCGGCGAAAAGGCGAAGAGTGACGAAAAATCGATTAATGGGCCCAGCACTTAATTGAAATCCCGGCCAACTGTAATCAGCCTCAACACACAAAAAACTATAAAAAAACGTATCTTGTCTCCCACTTTATTTTTAGATGCCTTTTCTCTTATCTGGCTTCTACAATCCAACCCATTCAATATTCATACCAGTTTTCCAAGTTTCTCCTACACAGTATATTGGACTTTTCTGTCCGATATCTCTACCCCCGCTATAATTATACAGTATCTTCCATTTCCGGGCTGGCGAACTTTAACGAACGGCTCAGTAACTCTTGCCGGTCATTAGGCCCCTCGGTTAGCTCATCAGCCGTCCAAAAATATTGGGAGCAACTTGCACCAGCCAACGGGTCGCGATGGTTCAGCTCATCTCCACCGAGTTATTCCAGCAAATTTCGGTCGAAAAAATAAATTCTTCGGACACCACCTCTCTAGCAAGTTTCGGCCGAAAAAATATTTCGGCGGAGATTACCTTTCTAGCAGGTTTGAACCAACATCATCAGGATTCCGAGCTCCTTTGTGCCAAACTTAAAACTCGGCACAACTAGCGTCATTTCGTTTACACAAGCCTGAAAGGGAACATGGGGAAGCTTCATTGCGGCCACTGGAGCGAGCTTATAGTCTCCTTTCTCCCTCTTTTTTTTTGTCCCTCTGAAAGGCTATAGGTGGATGATAGGTTCTCTCCAACAAAAGAGGCTGCAGCTGGAATGATTTCCTCCAGACTGTAGAGAGAAGTGGGAAAAAATTCGATTCCAGACCTTATAGTAATGACTATCTCCACCGCAGAAGCCCACAAACCATTTCACCTGTAGACACCATTTTTCCCGATGAAAAAGTCCATTTTATAGCACCTATAAATCAGACGCCGCTTTATATCGCCGTAAACTGCTGAACACAGGTGGTAATACCGAAGACGCGACTAGTCATCCTCAAAAAAAAGTGGGCATTTTGCGTCAATTTTTGATGTCATGATCAGAAACAGTGGGGATGGGCCAGTTTCCTCCGACTTTATGACTCACCCTGTGTGTAGATGACGTCCAAGGATTAGCCGGGACACTTTCCTCGTTTCAATAAGTCCTGGTGTCCCAACCAAGTCCCGAAGGTCCCGGTATGATATAACGTTGGATCGTGACTAGGGATCAAAATTGCTAGGAGGTGCATGCAAATATTGTGCTCGCGGGAATCTGGGTATTTTCTTCCCCTGGAAGCTCAACATATCCCAGCGGAAATGAGGCCATAACGTGAAGATGTTATCGTTGCGTATAAGTGAAACTTATGCGATCCTGTCCCTAACTCGACCCCAATTTACTGGAGTGCATAATGAGAATATGTCCCTTCCTCACAATGATAGGCACGACAAATTAGATTTTTTTCTCCCTCACCAATTAATACGGTTCTTCCATTATGCGTCCATTCCACCCACACATGGACATGTTAAACCCATTAGAGTGGGCATTACCTCCATGAATGGACTCTCCTCGACTCCTATACAGAGAATATAAAATGGGCGCAATATAAAGCATTGTGCCTGATAATCGCTTCACATTTGTTTCTTCTAATAACTGTGCTTGGCTTAACGAGGAAATCATAACTTCCATATCATTAATAAATAAGCCGTAGAGTGGAAAACGCAACCGAAATAATCTCCGGAGCAGCAGTAATGTGATGTCACAAAGCTAATATGGGCTACCTATACGCGTAATGATGTGGTTTACCCTTATCACCGCAATGGACTGGGCTGCGTAATCTGGTTACGTTGATCAGAGGATTGGCCGCTCATGATATATAGTAATTTTCGTCCTTTAGACCATCACAGCTGGTATTGGACAGCTAGATTTTCGCGATCCCATATAATTGTCGCAATGGAGCTCGAGGCACGTACTTAATTATTCTAGAATTCTTGTCTTAAAAACAATATTTCGACTATATATACCTATTCATCCACATGAACCTGAGATGCTGGAAAATGCAGTACTGTAATAAAGCACGATAATTGATTACGACCTCAGGTGAGTTCAGCAACTCCACATCAGCATGTGCACGATTATGCCTATAATCGCATATGACTAATATTAAAGCAGTAATTTTTTGATAGTTCATTCATTGATCTCTGCCTCCTGCCTCTCTCTTCCTCTCTTCCCATCCCCTTCAAATCCTCCCTTAATTTGAATTTCAAACAAGTGCAAATGGCGTAAGGGAAATCGAACAGCAGCAGAGTCAACCGATAGGCAGGAGCGACACAGTGAATACCAATAGCAGCTCAATATTATGACTATTACAATAACAGTAGATATTCCCTCAAATTATTTTCAATGCCTTATTTCAGGATACGCCCCAAGAATTCTGCCCGTTCAATTGAGTATGTCGTCCTTCGGTGAAAAGTTACGTCAATCCGTCTCGCCCAAGTAAGAAAAAAGGCAAGCGCATATCAACAAAAAGTAATGCAGCAAAAATGTCAGGCGATATTCCTTCAAGGCTTGTGCCACTTGGATGCCGTTGTTTTTGAATCTATCCAAGAAGGCAGAAGTTCTGAGTATTTGTGTCCGTAGGGCGGGTAAATCCATTCATGTAATCAGATGCAAATTTTGCTGTGTCATCAAACAATCACGAGTATAGACTCCAATGCTTCCTTACAGATAATGATTGCGCATAGTCACGTGTACACTTCACAGACAAATGGACAACTCGTCACATCGGTACAGTACCTGCACGCTCTGAACCTCATATATCACTGACGTACTCCAGTCAAATCGTGACATAACTTACACTCGGGTTTCACTACGGTTCACTGCAAATTTATGAACGCAACCTTACCTAACTAGCATGAGTAACCGATTAGCGAGTGCCAGGCGGATATCCCAGGATTTATGCCTATAATACTGCATATGCAACGTAACAAAAACACATCTCGAGAACAAGTACTCGGAACTCCAGTCCACAAACTCCATACTAAAAAAATAATACCCAATCCACATAACAACCCTATGTGTGCAACGCATTAGCGAAATGGTCCATCTATCCTATATTTTAATGAAATTTCGGCTGTAACTACAGTAACTTATTACAACCCCGTTCCTGATTACCATATATACACGCCCAAACTTCCGCTGCAATCTTGCATTAGACACCTTAAACTATCCGCTGCCTGCACCAACAGAGAGGGTGTGCACTGGAATGCATCTGAAACCCAATCTCACGTGCCAGACAGCACATACTGTACCACTCTCCCTTGAAATCATATAACACCACCGAACTTTCGCTCTTCCTAATGACGAAAACTCCGCAGCATGTCCTGTACCTTCAGCTGCGTAAAAGTGGCGGAAATTGAATCAACCCTGATTTTTAATTCACTTTATGATGGTTCTATACCTGGCGCTATTTTAGGTCCAGAAAATATTTCCCTCCTGAGAGAGGAGACCCAGTAATTAGCCCGCCATAATTAGAAGTTGATAGCAACTCAGCAGAAGGGGAAATGGCGAATGTCGCTTTTCCTCTCTTTCCCACTAGGAGAGTTCGCAATCCTCGCGCCAATTTACCCTAAAATTTTCGCTACAACCCAGACATCCCCCTTAAATAAATTTTTTTACAGCTTGCAATTACACCCCAGGCTCAGCTGACCCTGCAACTCCATTACAGGAACATGAAAGCGATCCGTATAAACCGCAGGGCCAATCCGGGATAATTCGGTGCAGCGTCACACATCGCGGGTGTGAAAGTGAATCCGGAATATTCCCAGAGAACAAGGTTTCTCCTGGCGCCTAAATGAACCCAGTGCCTGTATAAATCCGGACTATGGACGGTTTAACAGGCACCGGATTTTGCCCTGTTAAGAAGTTTCAGAGGTAGGCCCAGGTTTCCACGCTGCTGTATCCTGGCTGGAATCGATTGAAGCTGCTGGAGTCTCTACCTGGAGGCTGGCTGGAAAAGCACACGGCTCTAAAAATATATTTTCCCTACTTTGGAAGCCTGACTTGTCACAGGCCGGTATGACATTTATGGAATGTTTCCGGCCCTCATTATTGCTCCAGCGCGCGTCTTCTCACCTGCGGAAAATTGCCATTGTGTTTTCCTCCAGTTTCGGATTGCCTGGGTTGAGCGTGCCGGAATGTATGCAAATTGTGGTGTGCGCTATTACAAGGCGCCCGACAAAGACGGAGCTGTCGGGCTTAATTTTGCGAGACGTGACGGATAGTCATGAGGCTGGACAACAGGACAAAGGGTGTAACGCAGTCGTTTCTAGCCGAGTTAATTATTCCTGTTTTCTTAATGCTGTTTAGAAACACCGACTGGACTGGCCTGTTTACTCTGGGGGATAAGCTTGGTATGCATCTGAACAATCGATATTTGCAGTTACTGCTTGGTAGCCCAAAATAATTTGGTTAGGGTGGTCCCTCAAGGACGTCATCATGTTGGTGTGACAAACTTGGACGCGAAGGAGGCTGCTTTGTCCACGCCCTTTTTTTTCATGTCAAGTTTTTTTCGAAGTACTGCACTAGGAAAATAAAGCCGCATAAATAGCTGGAGAAAATGGCGTACTTTTCCCTGGGGAAGGTGGTACAAACCTTCAGAGACCTGGGCAAAGGAGGGTCGTAAAAGTCAAATGTCATGTTCTTTACGGTCGGTCCCTTTGTCCTCAAGTCCAACGCATTCTTGCAACAGTCTATACAGTATATAGGGAGCCACTTCTGCAGAGGATTAGGAAATTACAAAGTTCGTTCAGTGTAACCCGCAATTCAATGGCAGCTTAATCATTATGCATAAAATATCGAGCCCTACTTGACTTAATACCCTATTAACTTGCTAAGTTTAAAGAGCAGTTGCCTACTTCCTAAATCCTCGCCGTTTCTAGAGATTATCCGCGTTACAAGTGCCCGAAAGTGTTTGTACAAAATTGAGTCGCATGTATAACAATGATTTGAGCTGACGTTTGATGGCCCACACCGGAGACTCTTGTCAATACCGACAATGTAAAGCAATGTGGCAACGCCTGAAGCCATTTAGGTTCCAGCCAAATCGGCCGTTTGATATTCTCGTCGCATAATAAGCAATATCGACGTTTACCGCCACCTTCAGTACCGACAGTATAGGCCCTACAGCACAGCAAAGCCACCGCTAAAAGAGCAGGGTTTCACGTGTACAATTTTAACAGGACATGCCATACAGCCACAATGTTAATGCTGGTCGCGGTTTACTAAAACACGCTCTAATCCAGAGAAGGAATCCTGCGGCACTGCCGGTGTGAAACATATCGCAATAACACCATGCACCATTTGCCACACAATTAATTAGCCTTCAGGCCACTCGTACTCCCACTGCAGAATTTGCGGTTTCTGCGGTCTTATTACACCGAATAAGACATGATTATGGCGTCTCAGAAGTGCAAGTTGTACAACACTCCGGTAATGAAATATAGAACGTCTGACTTCCCCTTAGAAAAAAAGTAATGTCAGCTATAAGTTACATTGGAATGACAAAGAAAATGAGATTTCTACAAGGAAGTTACCCCCATATTATGAGAACCGCGAGTTCCTCGTAGCTTATTCCATTATGGGACAGAAATGGTAACACTCCAGGCCATCCCCAATGATTTATATCCCGCAGAAGTTTTGCGGATTACGAGGTTCGCCACGCCCTGTCATACACTCGCAATTTCATCGTTTGTTAAACCAACTCTGACCAGGTCGATGGACAACTTTTTCAACGACCTGCAGACCTACTAGTCAAAATATCCTAGTTTTTAAACTCCTCTCCGGAAGTGGGCCTGAACTATTCGGTCTTCTCCTTATGTCCAACTTTTGTATCACACTCTATTTGTTCAGGCTTTTTGGGCCTTCTCATGCTGTGCAGTTTTACTGTGTGGAACTGGTGCTATATTTCGGATCAACGAAGTCACGTCCTGGCTTTAGGACCAGGTCAGGCCATTTTTATTGCCCAAAACACGTCAATTCGCGAATAGTAACTTTTTTATCACAAAAATTGCTGCCTGGAATTCATTTCGCCTGTCAAACCTATAACCACACGAGGTCAAAATGTGTTGCACATTACAATGTATTTTACAGATTACCATTCTCTGCATTGAATATCTCCGATCTGTTGATGCTGCAACGAACAATCGAAAGTATGTGACGCCATCAAAATGATTCGTTTAGAGCAATAAAATTGCCCAGCGTGAAACAGGTTCACGAAATATAGTCCGACCAGGACTTCGCCAAAATTGCGTCAAACATGCAAAAACTGCACTCCCGGAAGGTCAGCTGCAACTCCGCATCACACGAAGTGCTTTGCATGTCAATGGACGCAGGTTTCATCACGAAAAGAAATGTCTTCGGCGCAGGAAATTACGATGGAAATGAGGTAATGGCTCTGCCCCAGGAATCCTTCAGAATAAAAAAAATTGAACTGGACCTTTCAGGAGCAGGCAGATCGTTACAAGGGCGCCGTTGAGCAGCTGTGCCAGGTTCCCACGTTATGTCACAGTGATGCAGTGTGGACGAACACCGGAGGGATAATAACAAAAAAGAAAAGAAAAAAGGATCCGCTGCACAGCATCTCTTTCGGCCTTTCAGAAATGATGTCGAAGTGAGACGAACCTTCCGAAACACACGTAGAGTTTCTTCACTACACAGCAGGTGACGAAAAGTACGCCCTGTAGGATCCATATTGCCATATTTTACCTCTAAAACACCCCCGTGGTGCCAATGCTAAGAGGTTGATTCTACAAAGTGTTTCACTGAGATAACGACAAACTTCTAGAGCAAAATACTGCAATCATTTGCGTAATACCGAATCAAAACATGTGGAGCACAAGTACGGTAATTAATAGTGATTCTTAATTGAATCATGCCTCATTACTGGTAACTGCTCCAAACATATGGCTTGGAATATCTTGGCACACCAAGTCTGTTTATTCCAGGAAAAATATGGGAATAAGCTGTGGCTTTAAATTTAATTTGCATATCAAGTACAAAGTGAGTCGCTACTAAGACAATCAGATTCCAGCTCCAAGGGACATGCTGTGCTGTACTTTCTAATTATGGCTAAGTATCTGAGTAACCTGACGACGCCCACCGAATTACCATTTATACATAAAATTATCCCCTAGTGACCAGGAATTCAATCTCTCAGCATCATTACCTGAAAAGCCTGCATACGTTTCTCGGCTGATTAGTGTTTGCAACCTCTTCATATTCCGCTGCTATTCCTTAGATTATCGTCTTCTTAAATGACTCTCTCATGGGATTATTTGCCTGTCAGACAATCTAAGTTGTGACATGATAAACGAGCCCCATTCCTCCCAAATCTGGGAGTGAAATTAGTGGAAGTCTGCCCTGCCCCTGCTGATTGCTGCTGATTGTGTCGCATTGATCCATGTTTTTCTATTCTTGTGGAGAGGGAATGGTGGTGGCGCCCAGTTGCATGTCAATCGAAATCTGCAGCCTTTTGTTACCACCCCCGTTCTGTTCAATCCGGTGAACAATCTGTGTGCAAAAACGGTCCAACAGATAACCAACAAAGGCAACTGTGTTGTCACCGTTTGTTCCAAACGTGGATTACACTGTGTTGTATAGATCTCATTTGGAAGCATTGTCTCTTTCTCTCTCTCTCTCCTCAGCGAGCTGAATCTAGATGGAATATTGATTTCAAAGTTTAAAAAAAGATCTGATATTAAAGTAGTTTCCATTCCAGATGACTAATAGGCAGTCATAGAATGCTGCTGAATACTCTCATCAATTTGGAACGTTTCCGTATTTTTGCCTGTCAGTGTTTCCATATTTCACTTCAATGGTTCAAGTCATATCCAGAACTTAATTTCTGTGAATAATATGGTTTGGAGGGTCAATAATTTGCTCAAGTATAGTCTATAAAGTAATAATTCATATATTTCTCGGACATGTCAAGATCCCCAAAACTTCAATGAGACGTTAGCCTACATTCAATGTGATAACAGCTTCCAAATCATATTATAACTTCTGCATGAAGTGATATTACATAATATTCCTTCGCATCTTGCACTCTAACCAACCGAGATTAGCTTGCATTTCTGAGCACCTTTACATTTCCCTCTGCAGGAACTAATGTAAGACTCGTGTCCAGTGTGGTGGAATACTCTTGGCTCTCCTCCAGGATATTCCACTACAGTGGACACACGGTAAGACCAAGATCTATATGACAAACCCCACTTGTGGATCTTGAGTGAGGCAGTCATAAAATTCCCTTCGAAATTCTTCAAGAAACTCTGCACCGAGTGCAAACTATGTAAAATAAATTCTTCCACCGGAATTTCAGTACCCTGGATAATTATTTCAACAGAGGAACAGTATACGAACATGCCAAAGTTTGAGTAACTAGTTTGTAAGTAGACGTGTACAGTAAAGCTTATCAAGAACATACCCGCCGCAGTCCAGTAATATTGAAACAATGCAGTTTAGCATATAAAATAAAGGAGCAAAGGCCCAGGCTACCTGCATCTTCCATGTTCATTCCAACATTCCAAAAATAGTTTTGACGGGCGTTACCTCAATTAGACTGTAAGGGCATTCCTGCAGCTTCTAATTATATACGGGTTAAATGTCGTACTGTCAGTACCAGTACCGTACTTCTCGCATTCAAATGCATATTCACCTGTATATCAAGTATCATCAGTTTCACATGTATGATACAGACACAACAGGGGCCTGCCGTCACTTTTAAAACTAGCACTATCGCTTCCTATTGTACAACTCGTCCATTAACATATGCCGCAAATGTGAATAATTGCGGGTGATCATAAACAATCCCCGTGATTACGACCTACTGCGTTTGTGAATATAACAAACTAATTACACTGTGCAGCATGGTGCCATATACTAGGGACAATACAGCGCAGCGGTGCACAAAAGGTCCGCAGGGTCCTCTTTTGTTTCATTCCAAGTGGCCAACATTAGCTGCTCCTGTTGCCACCTCCCACATAAATAATCATCGCTGGCATTTAATCGGAATAAGTGGCCCTCCCAGAAAAGGTCAGTCATAATTGTAAGATTTACATGACCAATTACGAAAAAGCTGCCGTACATCACCCTAAAAATACCCTCTCCTTTGAGCTGACTTACGAAAACCATCAATTCCAAAGATCTGAGAGAAAAGCGATCGATCCTTGTTAGTCCAGGTACTCTGCTGTGGGCTATGTCCACGTGGTACTGCCAGTTCATTTGTGGGCCCGGGGCGGGCCCCTATTCGACTGAAAGGTCCTTTTCAGAGATGGTGAGGAGGTCCAAATTAAACTGCCTCTAGCAGACTGTGTATCAAACAAGTCGCTCAGGAAAGGTCTCACCATGACCAGAGTCAATAAAACTTCCTTTTGCTTCATGAGCTGCCATGCTATTGGATTACATTCGCTTTGTTTGCTGCTGTCTCCTCGCTGCACCCACCCAGTATAAGAGGATCGGACCAAATCGAATTCGGACAGTTTTGGGCACCGTGCTAGTGCTAACGAATTTCAGCGACTATTGCGCCAGATGCAATTACGGCTCGGAGGATTTAATCCGCTTGTATAGTGGTCGGAGGTGTCGGAAAATATTAACTGATGTGCATTGTCATATTTTATGAACTTTCAGAGTATGTGGTGTGAAATGATGAAAATGCGCGTGGAAATAATAAATTAACGACAAATTTCCATATTGTTTTCAGGGTAATGGCCGAATGTATATAGGAGTAATCTAGAAGGTTCATACCGTTGGTTCATATCTGCAACTTGATGGGTGTTAATTACGTCGCACCTACGTCACAGGAAATGTGAGGCTCATCTGGTGGTTTATCAATGCTATTCTGTATTGTATTGTGCTAACAAGAGTGCTTAGCTTACTACAGTCACAGTATGTCTCAGAATGAGAAAACTAGAAAAGTAAAATATGGCCCCCCCCCTCCCCCCCCAATAAAAACAAACGAAAACTACAAAATATTCATGATATAGTGCGTAGATTTATTTTTTATATTGCAGTTCTACTTGAATGGATGCCAAAGTGTCACCGTCATTCAGTAAACTACGCAAGGAGACTGCGTAATAAGCTGCCAGTTCCATGACCTGCAGCACTTTTTATCGTAAGGTCCATCAGAATCTAGCAGTAAACAGCTGAAAATGGATGGCTGAAACCTGCACTCGTGCAAGGTCAAGTGTCCTTTCCCATGTTGCCCTACTTTCCCGGCAGACTGGCTGGCTGTTACTGTTACTGGACTGGTTACAACACTGGCCTCACAAACATATTGTTTTCCATGTCTATATCACAACATCCATTGCCATTGGTCTGACATCATAACACTACAGGCCAGGGGTATTGTACTCGACATGCACATTAATGTGATCGGTATACATGATGCATGACACTTGAATGCAAAGACTTCAGCCATTTTAAAGCATTTTATTGACATGCAATATTGCACCTTGTGCTGTCAGTTGGCTCTGTGAAGAATGACGGCTTGTGCTCTTCAATGCCATGCCCTAAGCTCATTAGCCTGATCGTCTCTTCTCTGTTAATTACACTGCAGGCAGCTGATTGATCCGTGATTTCACAGTATAAGCCTCTTTGACTTTTCACCACCACAAGTCACCCCATGATTGGTCAAGATTGTCACACCTGTTGACACTCACTTGTTACACTTTCCTCGCTTCTCTAGAAACTTCTGATATGTCTATATAGTTATAGTGTCAATGAAATCTTTGGCTGCAATTAGTGAGGAATTGCCAAAACATGTGAAATCATCATGCCTATGTTGTTTACCTACAGCATATATGCAATGTGTAATGCAGTATGCAGTTTCATAACATGAAATTGTTACTAAAATAGAATTGTTTTAGTCCCACAGGAATATATCCCACTTTAAAATAACTTTCCATTTCATAAATTGTTACAATATTAAATGTATAGCCTCATGATAACACTCCTGCTAATATGACAGCCCCAGGGTAAACAGCTCCACACAACCATGCTTTTATGCATTATTAAACTATATCTGCCCACTAACACGAAGGAAGGAGCAGTGCACCATGCACTGCCCCACCTATAAATAAAACACCAGGAATACATAAATCGCCAAGTTGCAAATATACTGATACATATTTAATTGTTACATGCCCATATGAATGTTCTATCCAAATGACATTATCTTGGTTATTTTTGTCACTGCAGCTTGCATAGTAATATCAACAAGGACCACAGCTGCAGAGCAACATGTGCACTATTGCTCTGTAAATGTATCTTGGTTTCCAGTGTATGACTTGAACACACACAGCCTGATGCACCGCATGGCCTGTCATCCCCACACCATGCCCTCCTTATCCCCCCATGCATCCACACACACTGTCTTACCGTCATACTCGTCTCCTCCAGCCCCTCCGCCTCCTCCAGCAGTGGTGGACCCATAGTTAGGGAAGGTCCCTCCGTCCCCTGCCATGGGCTCCTCCTGGGCCCTGGTCACCTTAAACCTCTCCGGCATGGCTGTGTACGACCCACCGACCGACCAGCCACGCACGCACCACCTGTCTATCTATACACACGCTCTGTGTCTTCTTCTTCTTCTTCTTCTTCTCTCTGTCTGCGCCCACTAAGCCGTCGTCGTCGTCCCTCCCTCGCAGGCAGCCAGCGAGCGACTCCTCCACTCACTCTTCTTCCCACCTGGGTTTAGCCCGCTTTGTTGGCCCCACACAGATGGTGCCAAGCGCAACAAGCACTTCGCCGGTCCAGTCAGCTCTTTGCCACTAGGGGACATGCGCACGGTTTACATCCCACACATTTTATCCAGTCCTTTTTCACGACTGTCCGACACGTGGACACTCAGGAATTAATTGGTTTATTGCCTCTCAGGTTAATTTCCAGTGTAATTGATGCCGGTAGTGATGGTCGGTGGTATCGGGCTGGCGGACTGTTCAAATCAGGGTAGTGGTCAAATGTGGGGAATGGTCCGGGTTGGGGTTGGTTTGGCGGGTGACTTCGCGGGTCTGTACCGGTCGGGTTGATACGGTGGCGGTGTTGGCACTGGGCCCAATCAGATTTGCGACGCTTATCTTCATCGGGAGTGATTGGAGGCAGGCTGCGGGAGGGAAGTCATCCGCGTGGCCGTTTGTGTCAATTTGGGTCGCGTGTCCTGGCGTGTCCAGGGGCGGATGCTGCTATTGTTGTTGTTGTTGTAATACAGCGGTATTGTAGAAGGCATATAGTAGCAACGAACATCATTGCGGATACAGACAGATTTCATTTTTCGTGTTTGTCGCGGATGAGAAGGTAGCTGTAGTATGGCAAGGAAAACAATCGCGACAGGGCGAGGCGGAGATCGAACGCAGGGCCTTACATTTGCAAGGTAGTAGCGTAAACCACTGCGCTACCATGCTGCCCGTTTCAATCGGTAATGAATGACTGAATTAGTAGCAGTGAGTTCGTTTCGGCCAATTAGAGTATTTTTGTTGCACTTGACTCTTCATTGGTGTCAGACAGTAAGAGTTACCAAGCAAGGAGAGATCAGGAAGGTCACCCAAAGGGGAAGAGAGAGTTTTTGGATCGAGGGAGGAAACGCAGAAATTCCGTACTTCCCAGATGTAATCCAGCAGAAACTCGATTGCCAATAAATTGGATTGGCTGTGAATCGTTTTATTGACGGCTGAAAAACACAGCTTCAAAAGCACTGAAATATTGCCGCAACCCAAGGAACAATCAAACAACGATTTTCTCAAATGACTACCTTGAATAGACACTCGGTTAAGCCAAAATTGGGTCACGTAAGCTAACTCCACGTGTTAACTATTTATCCGGACTGAAATTGGTATATTCAATGATTATACCGCGAGTTAAGTGATTACTGATTCTTGATTTTAGGTGATACTTTAAACTACTATTTTGGAGATATACTAAGGTGCCTATTCCTGTTCACTTACAATTAGTTCAAGTCAATGTGATTGTTGTGATTGTAGTAACGCATCTGGTGATAATAACGATGAAAACAGTGATGTTCGAAGCTTGCAGAGAGCGCTGTTTCCCAGCTCCCTCCCGTATTTTCTTTGCACCAACCTGATGCTGCAGGCCTACCACTGCAGTTAAAGTAATCACCCCTTCTCTTTACCCACTATCTCCTTTTACTAGTAACACAATTCCCATAGATGTCGCATGGAAGGGTAATGAAAACAAATCCCAGAAGTATCCCTAAGAATGGCTATTAAAAGGAGCATAAAACTTGATTTGAACCAGAGTTTTCCCCGACGGGGTAATGATCGCCCTCCTAACAGCGTCGTGGTCTTCTCCTGGTCATCGTGCAAATCAGTATAATGCTACATTACATTTCACATTTTCAGGAGGTCAAAGTGGCTCAAATATAATATGGCAAAATAACTTTTGGTTTTTGTCGGGGACTTTGCGAGGCTAAGTTTAGGACATATGCAACGTCGTGGTCCAACTAAAGTGTTGGCTAGAGTCGACAATTTTCTCGCATTAACCTTATCATTAATCATGAGGATTCCGCAGGAAGATCTGATATGGAAAAAAGGTCCAGTCACTGCAACTGATCGTAGAGGACAATATATCAAAATGGGTTACTCGAAATGTCTTTAGTTCTGAAAATAGTTGCGATTCAGGTGAATTCAGTAAATGAACGTTTCCCCTCAACCAAAACTGCAGGCTTCGTTAGCGTCTCTACCTAAAATTGACTGTTGGAAATGAACTATACGGATTGAATATGAAACAACCAGTGCGGAAAAATAGCTAACTAAAAAGAATGTTCAATTATTATTATTGGAACACGCTGTGTAGGCCTACTTCAGTATAGCCTATACGTAACTTACATTTCTTTGAAGATCTTAATGATCTTCACTTTCATCAATGCGGACGTGAGTTCCTCTTTGTTACGTGTGTCTGTAGCCCACTGTCGCCTATGTCGCTTCCTCAGACATCCTACGAGTTCACTACATGCCACTCATTCCTGATGTGATGTAGAAAATGGCAATAAAATGCGCCAGAGGTAGCCTACAGCGACACTCATACGATATACCATGATGGTTGTCCGCACTCAAGTTATGATAATAGAGCTGTCTGGTACACAATTGGTGATTTCATTCGAATATGTTTCTTATAAGCTTTGTAGAATAACATGCAGTGTTATTTCCTTGCAATTACTTACAGTATGTTGTTGTGATCATATACTCATTAGTCATTATTATAGGTTACTTCTGCCATAAACGGTAAATGTAAATGGCAGGGCCCCAATGTGAATGAGATACAAACATTTTTTTCTAAAAGAGCACCTAAATTTATTTTTTTCTGTTGTGTTCCGAGGATAGAGTTCAAACTATAAGCTACCAAATGTGGGTTACTAAGCTTCGAACATCCTTCAAAACCTTTAAATATGGGAGACGGGAGTGGAGGTAATCAAATTACTTGAGCTCGAAACTGTTTTAAAAGCTTCGGTAGTCCAGAAGATTAGACTACCTGAAGCTATAAACAACAATTTCCTTCTAGAGAATCCAGGCTTAACCGATTTATGGCCAGCCCTACATTACTGTATATACCCAAACTGCTTCTGCACATTATATTCCCCCACAAAGGCTAAGATATAAAGAGACTTTATTTGATATCGACCCGGAAGCCTATCGACTGTAAATGTCACTGAGGTATATGTTAGAGGAGGACATTCGTATTATTGTACTTTCTTTGTACGACTTCACGGAAATTATTTCGCGCAAAACCTGCCCTTTTTACGGTGAAAAGCGACCTAGCCCTTTTGGATTACATCATACTGATGTATACTGTATATATTTCTGGGCAATATTAGACTAACTTAAGACCTCAATATACTCTTTTCCCCATCATTACCTGATGGCATTCGAACCCTGATTAAAAAATTCTTATTGCTGTCTTACACACAGTAGTATGAAATGTTGCTGAAATTGCACTCCTGTTCAATATGCAGGGTGGTGGACAGTCCAACATTACACTTCAAGGGCTGGGAGGGGGGAGGGACAATAACGGATTGTTTACTCCAGCAACAATGAGGGCATCAAATACTTGCTCGTTATTGTTGCTTCACTTTAAACTGGTTGCTGGCGTCTAGCATCTTTCCTTCCACACTACTAACTTTTCTCTTAATTTGGGCACACAGGGCATGCCCCTGTAAATGAAATACTTGCCGATTAGCTGACATCTCTGATAATATGATCTCGCTGCCATCATATAGGCACCAGGCAAAATCCGTGTGACATTTAAAATTAGCCTCGTTAATATGGGGTTCGTCTCTGGGAGAGGCGCAACGACGTGAACTGTGCCTGTACGTGCAGAAGCGACCGGCAACGATGCAAATTAGGGGCTTTCGCCCC
>KZ538090.1:18088-61758 GCA_000934665.2 Catajapyx aquilonaris
CTCTCTCTCTCTCTCTCTCTCTCTCGCTTTCAATAGTCTGAGGGCTGCTGCATTCTTCCCCTGGAGGTGTCCGGTGTGATATGAGTTTAATGTACTGAACCGACTTTTTTGACGACAATGTGACGTAAATATTGGTTTAGGTGATGGAGTCATTTATGAGGGTAAGGTTTATGACAGTGTGAAATTATAAGCCTGATTAGCTTTTAGCCTCAGTATAATCCTGTCCTGCTACGTGACTGGAAAGCTCAAATTATTATATTATCTAGCTGCTGGAAGCGTTGCACCAGTAGTCTATAAGTTATTCGGGAATTAAATAGTGTACTACCAGTAAAAAGATGTTTCGACCAAATGTACTTTCACTGTATTGGCGCTACCCATCCATCGGCATTCTATCAATTTAAAACACGACACTGTTTTTTTCGTCGCGTTTTTTCTTCAAAAAAAATCCATTGAATGGATTTTGAAGAAAAAACGCGACGAAAAAAACTATTTTTGTATAGCGACAAACTAAACTTTTTAATGGCAGAAAGGACGTGCAATTAATCAGTATATCATTACCGTCTTCGAACTGCAGTATAATTTCATTGAAAATTATTGCTAAAATTGTGTACCGTATAATTATGTTCGGCTGAAACCCCGAAAACTGCCATAGGCCGAAAAAAACCACCAGCCGCAGGTTTGGTCGCCTCCAAAATACCAGACCTAGGTGTGGGTGTTTCAAAACAGCCACACAGCTAGTTCTGGTCGTGTACTGCTTATTCATATACATTACATATGGATATGGAGGTGATTGGGAAATGGATGGGGCTCTTTGTGTTGGTGTGGCTGTGGGGCTTCGCGGTGACCGCACCAGGTCTGTCCTTTCTTGTGGCCCTGCCAGGCACTGTCCCTCGCAGTAACGACCAGAACTAGCTGTGGCTGTTTTAAAACGATCGCGGTTAGGTCTAGGCCTTTATTTTATTTTTATTTTTTGAATATACAATGGCCGTTTTCGGGGTTTGGGAGAGCCTAATATATACCGGTGTCCTACACTTACCCCACTAAATAAATTTTTCTTCGATATAAGAAGGAAGCAAATATATCTTTCATTTGTATGAAAACGTATCGACTCTAAAGTACTCAAGGTTCACGTTTTATCCTATTACTCACCCTCATTTGGCACTAATGTGTACATCGTAGGTATAGCTCCAACTAAAGGAATTAGGCCAGTAGAGTATTCGGGATCAGAACACCTGCACCACTTTGCCACTTAATGTGTGACTATTTCTAAATTGCAGGTGACAAACATACTTGTCCGTATAATCATCATAATTTTGTAAGTATGAAATGAGATTGTTATTCATCAGACCTGGCAACAATTGAGTTATGAATTCAGTAATGTATCTGCCTATTTTCAGGTGATGTCTTGAACTCCCTGGTAAAAGCCACAAAAATATTACAACGAATATGACAAACGTACAAATTCTAATTTAGCTGCACTTGGCTGTACTTTTACCAGCTTGTCCATTAACAAAGCACATGCATTACATAACTTTTATACGAGATAACATAATAATAAAAGTATAAGTCAAATAACTCCGTCGCTTTTCTTTATTTGCAACAGAGGACGTCTCGATAAGCATTTCATCGACCATGTAGTTGACGCACCTGCCTGCAGATGGAACAACACTTGCTCCTTCCAGTCTTCCACGGGCTGCTGGTTACGTTAGTTTTTTATTGCCAATAAACAACAGTAGAATATTGCACTGCAGAATGTACTCAATAAAGCAATATGGCAAACATGACCCCAATAAACATCAAGGTTTAATTGATTTACAATGATGTTTGTTTACTAATGTTTGCAGTCTATCTGCTCTGTAAAGAGAAGAATGCCGCAAAGTATGCGGAAATTCCAATCGACATTTCCAAGAGTGCAAAATGGGTCACATAAACCAAATCAAATGATGCTGCACTCCCTATTTACTGTATGTGCAGGTGTCAATATGTAGATCACATCCTTTTTTTTCCTCTATAGGAACTGTTATGTATCGGCACACCGGCACTGAAAATGGTGCAAGCTGTCACACCAGTTGAGAAGTAAGATAAGAACCTGTCGGCATCCAACGCCCACATCATCATTACGCAGAATGAGAAGAAGAAAAATCGTTCATTCATCTTACTTCACATATGGGCCAGGTCAACGCTCCAACACACTTTTCACCAAAAATCTCGCCGCAATTTAATCGAACCATCCCTGAGGTCAAGGCAAACAATTATAACCGAACAGACTTCCACATATGCTCCTGGGAATGTAACCATTAGCCTATATTTCCGCAATGCACATGAATTGTTGGGTGCGTCTGGCACATACAGGGTGGATCACTGCTCAAGCCCCCCAAGTGATTACGTTACTAATTGTTCGCTCCTGCAATACTTCCAGATAAGTGACACTGGGTCCTTCAACAACTTGATTGCCATTAAAATTGTTTCTGGGGTAAACAATTTCCAACTTTTTCCCTCACTTACTGGGGATAATTTGGGTAGTGCACCGCCCTGTATGCGGCAGGTTGTTGTGTATGGTTAGTGCGGGTTAGTGTATCCTCTATGTGGCAGTAGTGCTTCGGCCTGCACGACGTGCACTCTATGCACCCATCACAGTGCAGCTGTGGACTCGAAGGAGTACAGTCAGGGCAGCCACGTGGGGAAGACCTCCGCAGACGAGCGTCTCAAGTGCGCCGGTGCACTGGCCCATTCAGTCTGCTGAAACCAGCCGAGGAGATCACTTCTGCTTGTGTGTTGCTTCTTTCCTTACCTTACTTACAATAAACCCCCAAGGCAAATCGGACACAATGGAATTCTCGCCTCGGTGACGGATAATAACTTCGTGATATGTCCCTTTCTTACGCGCTCATACGTCACCTCGACATGTCGGATGTGCAGCATGGGATCTCTCGATGCGTGTGATATCGAGTGTCATCAGTGATGGCTGTGATGGTGATGGTGTGCGGTCAGAGACGCCTCTTGCTCTGGACTTTGGTCATGTTCGGAGTGGTCACCGGACAGCAGCAGGACTTCAACGAGGTCCCGGTGGTCACCTCCTACGACCCGTACTTTCAGAGGGCGAATAATCCCAACCAGATTTTCTTTCATTCTTTCACCGAGGCTCCGTAAGTATGCCGAATGTTTGCGATACCGCGAGATAAGCAGTTTTATATAGTGCGGATGCCGATGTTGACAAACACTCATTCCGAATGTGTATGTGCAACACATTACAATTGAAGAACAAGTGCCGTTTTGTTACCCGCAACAAATGTTGCAGAATGCATTACCTCATAATAGTAACTGATTATTACAAGCCTTTACATGTTCCGCGAATTTTTTGACATTGTGGACAGTCATTACATGGCCAATAAGTTGCATCATTGCAAAACCGCATCCTGAGTCTAATTTTAAGATGGGTATATCAAGGACGGGGCAGATAGTAATCTGACTGCACGAAGCCAATTAATAGGACAGATTTGATCTATCCGGCCAAGAAAAGGCCTCCACAAATAGGTTCGTGCAGACTAGTATAAATGAAACATTTTCACGCTTGTGCATATCACGAAAAGAGATGAGTTGTAACCGTCTATTGTGACAACACGAAACCTTTTCAGAGCAAAAAAAGCCGAAAAATGGCACTTTTGTGTCTGCACTTCCTAACAACAACCTATGGTAACAGGAAAGAGGCTATGAACTAGAAACCGGTAAAAGGGTCGGGATCTACTTTTTTAAGTGGGTAAGCTCGACCAATGAAGGGCCAGGAAGTGCATCTTTCTGCAGGGTCTTATAAAAAGAAAATACAGAGTAACGACCACGGTTGAGTGACCTCCATGGTAGGGCAGTGAACAGTAAAAGCCTATTTCATACCCACTATAGTAATCCATCATTACTGGGTTTTTTTATTGAATAATAGAGTACCGAGTCGAGCCTGAGGTTTTAAAAACCATGCTTTAAAAAACCAGTCTCCTGCAAAGATACAACCAGACCGTGAAGAAGCGGCAAAAAGAGGTTGATGGCCCTCACACTTCTACAAAAAACGTCTAATGCAAAACTAACAGGTATCTGATCACTATGACGTAGATGTTGATGTATAGAGTCGACTAGCATATAATTTACGTATGTATTACAATATAGTGGTACAGGTATAGCCGACCGGTTTTAAGATCCAGCAGCCCAAATGCAAAGGGTGTGGTCATACGCCTGTTAGAACACACCTAGAGCTTATGGCATAGCCTACTTTTTCTCTCAAATCTGGAGGGTAAACCCACCACACTTCTTGGAGACTGTAGGAAATTGTTGTTTCCGGGCAAAGTCTTGGATTTCATTGTGAGACAGACACGCGTGGGATCGTATGTGCATGGTCGTTACCACATTTTCCCATCATCTGACATGAAACTCATCCTTGACTCGCTTCTTCGCCGGAATAGAGTCCTTGATGACCTTAGTTCACAAGAATAAATTACTGTCGCTCCCTCTGCTTAATTAAAGACCACAATTTATTTCGCAATGTATTAAACCGCTGCATACGAATCAATTTACTGCAGTTTGTCCAGGTAGAAGGAAGTTGCAATGTGAAAAACAATTTTGCAATCTCTATATGATTTTAAATAGTGCATTAAGCGACGATAATTGCAGTAGGGCAATGTACAGGAAGGGAGTCTTCCCAGACAAGTTTCTCTTCAGCTCCTTGTTCATCATCCACTTATAATTTCACAGCCTGAGGGGCATCACGTTTGCTAAACCTCTCAAGGGCAAAACGAATAATTGGCAAAGAGACACATAAGGTGGGTGGTGTACCTCTATTGGGTGGCACGCTTGAAAAGGTGCATGTCCACTTCGGCACTCCCTCGTCTCTTATGCCATCTTAGGAAAAAAATTGCCTCGGGACAATCCGAAGAAACTTTCTCGGCAATGACATACATCCATCAAAATACAGCACCAATCACACTATACGCTGTAATTAAATCGGTATAAACCGACATCATTTGCCAGAAGCCTGTCGAATTAATGTCCCAGAAACAATGAGCCCGTGCTTTAAGAGGCAGGTAAATAGCAGGTGAGCTCCGTTGTGGTGTCAGGTTGATGATCTGAGGCCACCAGCCTGGAATTGATCAGAGTCCCAGTGGTATACGTGGGAGACTTTAATATTCGAGAGATTTTTTTGCATACAAGCCGACAACAGGCTAAAGACACGTCAATCATGTTGGGCTGCTTACATTAATTTTTGAGGAATTTTAAGCAGGCTTGCCATTTATATGCTAATGCGGATGAACTCGTGGCAGATGGCTCGTGCATTGGGGGCCTATTTGGATTAAAATTTAGTTTCAACAGCTTCCTGCAAAATGTTTCCTGCGTTTAGTTCCACTTCCTGCCATATTTTCCTTGTAACAATTTTGCACGTAAAATGAAACTAATTTTTAAAATAAAAGTCAAGAACCTGCATAATACACCAGAGGACGTTGTAACGTCGTACAATAATGTATAATGGACTCCCTTAATATTAATATGTACTGGGTACATACTGCAAAATTGCTTGTTCATTTCTCTTTAATGACTCCTGTAATTGCAGTATTTAGAATAACTCCAACCAGGTTGCCCCTAAGGATTACAAGCAACATTCCTTTCTTAGCTGCTGCTCCACCTTTTTACCTGAAGGCCTTTCATGACTGCAATGCATTACAGTACTAGTCTCGCTACCTACTTGCATTTTCCAGACCCTACTTATTCCTTTTTGTCCGACGCCACATAGGTCATTTCCGCGTTTGTTCTTTCCGTGCAGAACAACCCAAGGTTATAATCATGTAAGATGTGTCGATTACATCCGAGCAGACCACCACTCAATTAATGCTATATAATCTTATTTGGCTCCGTGTGTTGACGGAAGTGTCGGTTATTTTCTACACACACAGAACACATCACGCTGAGTGGGTGCAATTTAATTCAAAAAGCTATTTCGAAAATAAAGAGCTCGGCACAGATTTTAGCAAAATTGCAATACCGTGCGTGCTAACTTTTTGAAACTTATCGGGAAAAGTTGCTTAACCGAACTATAAATAAGGCACGATACCCATCAGGTTATTCACCTGTACTTAGCCCAAGACTTTCTACTGCCCGACTATAACAGGCCCCGTTGCAAAAACTTAGCGACGACTAGACACCTTTATTGACCCCGGACATGCAAGGGTGACTATACCTTTGACCTGATTCCATAGATAACTCGGCACTGCAACTTTCATTGATTTAATGCAGGAGGTACCTGGTGGTGGCCCCTGCAGTGGTACGACCTTCCACCGTTTACAAGGTGGTGGTGTCCCTTCTTCGAGAGCTGCAAGAGACGTCGATCGTGGACATCAGGACATACCTGTCCAGAGATGGGGTCGAAATGGCCTCTGCCATCAAGTCCATGACAGCCGGTCACACCGAAACTCTTCTACTCAAGGTACCACCAGTTGTCGCAGAAACTCCATTTATTTATTTATTTTATTTCGTTAAAGAAATGCAATAAATAATACCTCCATAAATTTTTTTGTCAGGTTCCTCCGACCAGCATACCTGGACAGTACCGTCTTCGCATAGAGGGCAACCATCCTGGCCTGGTCGGCGGCACAGTGTTCCTCAATGAGACGGACCTGTCCTTCTCGGGTCGCTTCCTGACCATCGTGGTTCAGACAAATCGTCACGTATACAACGGAGATCAGATGGGTATGCGCATATCCGCTTTACGGCCCTTTAAATCGGCAATATTTATTCCGCAAACACAGTCCATTTCTCCTACATTGTACACAAATTCTCATGGGCTCGATGTCACCTTTAGACTCTTTAACGAGTGCCACACTCATAAAGGCGGCGCAATGCACCAGTCGATATTGACTTATCCCATTATATGGGGAAGTCCAAAGATATGGTATCTTAAGTGCGAGTGTAACTTTCGCTAGAGGGTAAAAAAATGTGCAGCACGCAAATCCGTCACGCTATTTTTTTATCTCGCGTGAATTGTGGGATTCATCCCCATTTGGGCGGTGCTGTCTATTATTTGCCCAAGGTTTCCTCAACTTGCTTTTTTCCCCTTTGCAAACTTAGGCCCGTAATTAAGCTTAATTAAACAGCTTTATTTTGTCCTTTCGCAGTTCGATTCAGAGCCGTGATCCTGACCACGGAAATGAAGCCATTCGATGACCCGGTCACCGTTTACATCTTGGTGAGTGTTTCGTGACGTGTTAATATTGGGCAAAAATCAGGCCAATGATCCACATTCTGATTTTTCTTATCTGGAGCGCCCCCCTCGTATATACATATAGAGATAATCCTTGAAGCGCCCACTATTAGGGCGTGCCAAAATTAGAAATCGGGGAAGGGCGGCCCCTTGATTGATACGCAAGTGGGTTCAAATCGCTTCCTGCGGATACGTGTGATGGAATCCATCCCAGTGAAGGTATGATGCAGAGCTGGACCTCATTATGTGCATCAAAAGGACACCGGAACTGCGCATCCTCTCGGAGAGGCAAAGAAATTAGTCGCCATTTTGTCCACTGTACCGTTGCTGAGATAATAACTGGCGGGGTCAACATTTTTCGCATTTGTCCTAGTAGGGCCTGAATTTTCTATTTATTGTGCCTACCACTGTCGGATGTTATGCCAGACCTATGGAGTACCGGCACTTATAAGCTGTAGCTTGATAGCCTTGATTGAAAGTGAAGTTTTGCATACAGGGTGGGTCTATGGCTGGCTATAAGTCAGGGCCGATGTTTTATTTCCGCATTGTCATCGACTGAAATGTAGTGAGAAAACAACATTGAAAACCAAAATATTGTCTAGACAAAAAAATCAAGAAAAATCAAATTACGGACCCTCATTATAGACTAAGCGATCATTTGTTTGACGGCTGCTCAGTAAAAGTGACTCACATATGTAACGAATTGTTCCATTGTGTTAAATGACTAAGCATAAATGTTAGGTATTTTCACGTCAATCAATGGCACGTAGACCAGAAAATTTGTTGCCATTTCAGGGCCAATAATGAGCTCCTTCTTTCGTATTGGCCGTATGTTGTCCGTAACACTTCAAGCTAAAAGTGCCGTTTGGTAATTCCACTAAACTTTACAGGATCCCAGAGGATTTGTAATGAGGAGATGGCCTTCTGTAGAAACAACTTATGGTAAGTGTCTCCATTTACGACTTACACTCTTATTTGCTTAAGGTGTAACTCTAAAATTACTTGAGGGTTAAGTATGGTGTGACACTATAGCATTTGCACAATCTCTTAGGAGGAAAATGGTTACGCAGATTCTCGTGCCCTTGGGCAGTGCCTATACTTATACTGCAATGTCTCAGTATCGACAAGGTCGCTTTTTCCCAAGATTAATTATCCACTCTGTCGCTTACAAAATATTTCCTGTCAGAAACAAGGATTCATTGGAGTGAGCCCCTACTGAATTAACATGTACATCGTCCCGTTCTTAGGTGTGGTCAGCCTGCAGTACAAACTGCCAGAATTGGCCAAAGTTGGCCACTGGAGAATACGTATAGAAGCTCGAAGCCAAATAGAAGACACGTTCATGAAAGTAGAAACTTATTATCAGCCTCAATTTGAGGTAGGGAATTTACTATCCGGTAGTTTTTTTAAAATGGCCAGAGCTAAGACTAAAATTAATCCTGCAGGTATTCATAGCAATGCCAACTTTTTACCTGGACTCGGCTGACAACGTGGATGCCACGGTGTCAGCCCTGTACGGAACTGAAAAGACAGTCAGAGGTAACGTAACAGTACGCTTATATGCAAAACAGATGGAACCATATGAAGAATACGAGCTTCTCTGGATACACTACATAACTATGGTACGATCAATCCGGGTTCAACTGAGAAAATACCTATACCCTACATTCTAAAGGTAATTCGTCGCATATACAGCCCAGGTGCTGATTGGTTTCAGCTACTTTTTTCATATCCTGAATCAAGATAATGTGAGTTGGGAACGTTCTCGGTTGAACCTTTCTCTATTTTTTGCAAACCGTGTCGTATTGGCATCAATGGCGGAACAATTTTCTTTTTCACTAGATGGAAGGTAGTGTGGACGTGTCGTATCCTATGTGGAAGGTCAGATCCACGATTGGACGCTTGGACAGAGTCCAGTTGAGAATGGAAGCGGACGTCAAAGAGTTTTTTCTGGAGGAAACAAGGATGGGATTCACAGAATCGCGAATCATTAACAGTTCTTTACACCTCCGCTTTCTTGGATCCTCTCCCGCAGTGTTCAAGCCAGGAATGCCCTTCGAGAATTACGTGAGTTCCTAACCTCAAAATAAATTCAATTTTCAGACAAGCACATCATACACTAAACAATAATCAGTTTGACACTTCAGGTTGAGGATGTCACCATCTCATTGAAGGGAATTGTCCGAAACGAGTTACTAGAGTAATCAAATTCGATAGTGCTGGAAATGATTTGTTAGGATTTAGTTAAGCATGAAACTGTATTACTCAAGTTTCGTGTGCAGGACAATTGTTTCCACTATCGATCTACTTCCAGTCATCTGCGCTATTCTTAGCTGCATTCCATAGACTAGAACAGGGGTTCTAATTGCTTCAAGTCATAACGAGTGAATGGTCGTTAATTTTCCGTGAGTTTTCCAGCCTCATTATCACGTTTGCGTAATCCACGTGACACTATAAAACGAAACAATAAGCACTACCAATTTTGTTGCCTGTAAAAACAAAAATTAAAAATCTCACCGCCTGTTCCCATCACACTGACTAATATATTGAGTCCGATGTTTCTCGCAGGTTGCGGTGTCCTATCACGACCAGGAGCCAATAGCGAAGGAGACACTAGAAAATTCGAACATACGAGTCGAGATTTACGCAACTGTGGATTCAGGAGGCGCGGTTCAAATCCCTGAAATATTCGTGCCCAGCAAAAGAGACTCGTATGGGTTCCATCAGCCATTCGAGACCTGGAACGAGTTTGATGTTCATCGAGGGTGGGAAAAGTACCTGCAGGATCAGGTGCACATGAAGTACAGGTCCGAAGGTATTCTGCGAGTCAAATTCGATGTTCCTCCAAGAGCTAGTCAGCTGATTCTTCGAGCGTATTATTTCGACGATGAGGGCAACAGAGCTCAGACTGAGATGACGGCCTACGCGTACTATTCACCCAGGAGAAAGTACCTGGGAGTAACTACCAGCACTAAGAACGCCCAAATTGGCGAGTACGTCATCTTCCATGTGAAAATCAACTATCCCGTGGAGTCTTTTCACTATTTGGTAACTATATACATGTCTGCAATATCAGGTCGAATCTTCTTCTAATTGGTGCTCTTTTTTGCAGATTGTATCCAAAGATATCCTGCTGTACGCTGACGAACAGGTGGTAGATGACACTTGGCAAACGATCACAACCTTTTCGCTGCCGGTGTCACCCGAAATGGCTCCAAGCTTTCGGATTGTCGTGTATCATGTGACTAGAGAGGGAGAAGTGATTTCTGACAGCCTGTTTATCCCTGTCAATGGGATCAACCGTCACAAGGTAAGCTTGCCAAACGGGGGAGGTCCCCAAATTATGGTTGTCGCAGTGAATGGGTACGACAATAAGCTTTCTGCTACAGAGGCTGGGTATAAGGTAGTCACGCTTGACATAAGCACTTTTCCTTTGTGCCATCTACTTCCGCTGAAAGCCTCAATTACACATGCATTCGCTTTTTGCACTCATCACGCAAAAAAGAGCCTTAATTTGAAGCACTGAATGGTCAAATGTGATGTTGGTGGGCTATTGTTACTGCTAAATAACATACTTCGTGGGAGAGCATTGTGCCTTTGTGCAGCAAGCTTGTCCCTCAGCTCATTTTGGTATAAACATTGTGCACATCATTGTTCATTATTAATTTCTGCTTCCCCATTCACACTGCTGCACCTTATATTGACGCTATTATTTGATCGTCTTCATTACCAGATGAACCTAAGCCTGAACCAAGCCAAGGACAAATCCAAAGACAGCGTGGAGTTCAAATGCGAGGCCGACGCCGGTGCATTCTACGCAACTTCGGTCCAAAGACTTGTCCGGCACACAATGCAAGCCGGTAACGAGATCAGCAAGGCCAGTGTGATGGAAGCCCTTCATACATTCGAAAACTACAGCCGTTCGGTGCATAAGGTGATATGGAGGTCTCGCGATGGGAGTTTACCAGACAGAAGCGAGTACTTCGAGTCCATGAACTACGGCATCGACAGCAACAGGACCTTCACTTTTGCAGGACTGATTGTCCTGACGGATGCGGTTGTGCCTCTGGTGCCCCACACGGGTGAGTGACAGTGACGGTGGACAAGTGGCGATGATGATGGTGACTTGACAGAACTTCGCCCACAGATTACTGCAACGTGTCCAGGGGACTGTATCCGTGTCTCACGCAGGGATGCTACATTATCGAGAAGAAGTGCGACGGGTTTCCAGACTGCGTTGACGGGTACGATGAGGCCGAATGCCCACCCCCTCACGACGATATTATTGAGTTTAGAGAGAATCGGATCAACAGATTTGCGGTATGGCATGAATCTTCTTGACATTGGTTCTTCATATTGTACAAGGAGTCATGAAACGATTGTGAATTACAGGATTTCTATGATATTCCTGATGGCGACTGGGCTTGGATGGATGTCCACATTGGACACAGCGCTGTAGAGTGGTACAACATTCCAGTCCCCAGAATTACTGACAGTTGGTGGGTCAATGGGTTCAGTATCAGCAAGGACCGCGGGTTTGGTATAATCGAAGCTCCAATTCAGGTACAGAACACCCGAAATGCTGCGTTTCGTTCAGTGCAATGACAACTTGTTTTGTTCACAGTACGACAGCTTCAGGCAATTTATGATGGTTGTGGACGTGCCTCCAGCAATAAGGCGAGGTGAAACTTTGGGCATAAGAACCATTTTGTTCAACAGACTGGACAATGAAGTGCTTGTAGTGCTCACTTTGCACGGGTCCGACGACTACAAATTCGTACGGGCGGGATACGACGGCAGCACTAACAGTTATAACCCAACACTATCAGGAGGTGATCAGCAGCATTTAGTGTGGGTAAGGTCATCCTTTCTGGATATCTCGTGAAAAATATGTCAACTATCGTATATGTTATAGATCAGAGGTCAAAGCGAGGAGGAAGTTCGCATACCAATTGCACCTCAAGTAGATCTCGGAACTATCGACGTGACAGTATCCGCCTCGACACAAGTCGCACATGACGTCAACACATTCCAAGTTGAAATTCTGGTAAGGCACAAGCATTATGCAAATGAGGTGTAAACGGCAGTTAAGAAAGACAACGTACTGTACATGCTATCATGACTGATCATTTTGTAGTGCTCACGTAATCACATACTGATCCACTCGTATTACAGTCATGATGTGTAACGGAAACTGGCTACATTTAATTTTAAATCAAAAATGGTTTTACGATTTTTATTGCAATTAGACTTTTCAATTATATTATTACACTCGGACATTTTGTTAGGATTCACTAGCTCCTCCTTGCCTATTTCAGCCCGAAGGTGCCACAGTAGCCAAACACACGTCCGTATTTCTGGACCTCAAAAACCGAGCAACAGTCCTCCGATTTATGGACATCTTTGTGGAGGAAACACCCATTATTCCGTACAACTACTGGAGGAGATACATCTACGGAAGCCCTATTGCATCAGTCACGCTCTGCGGTAAGTCACTTTACATGAAAAGTCATACATACTACAGTCAGTCAGGAGTGGGTGGGCTTGTAGTACTTACAACACGTACCATACAACAATAGTCTCATTGTCTTTACAGGGGATGTGCTTGGACCGGTGTTTCCAACAACTCCAGTGACAATGGACACACTTCTAGGACGGTCTGGTCGCGGTACCGAGTCTCGTGTTTTCGACTTGGCTGGAAATCTTTGGATGCTTCATTACCTTCGTCTGACAAATCAGCTCAAGTGGAGCAAAGCTAGGGAAGTGTTCAACTACATGAACAGCATATTTGCCAACATCATGAAGAGGTACAGTTCACGAGGATGGTTCAAGATGTGGAACATTTCAAAGCCAAGTGTTTGGCTGACTGCATGGGTGATACACACATTCAAGCATGCGACCTTTCAAGACTGGGAGAACTATTTCTATATCGAGCCTCAGATATTCAGCCGCAGCATAAGGTGGCTCCTGAATTACCAGACTGAAAATGGAACTTTCACGGAGACACCATGGTACTCTGTCTACCCACTCAACAAAAAAATGGACCAACGGGTATGCTGCTTACTTTGCCAGTATTATAAAAAATGAGCCAATATGGTTTCTGCAGTCCCCCAGGCCACATTATGATGACCCCAACTACAGAGAGCATGACCGCTTCCACAGGCCACATGACCATATCAAATATCGCAATATCTCACTGACAGCGCAAGTACTCATCACAGTGCATGAAACTATTGAAATGTTAGATGGAAACCTGCGAAGTGAAGCCATTACAGCAAGGCTTCTTGCGACAAGGTTACAATATCAGCCAATTGAAGACATCACTTGCCAAAGGGCCCAAGTCCCAAATCTTAAAAAACCTTTTTATTGCAAATTCCTAATCTTGGGAGTCGGGCCTCACAGCCCTGGTGAAGATGCAGGGCCTGTCAACCAGAACTGCCTTAAAATTCAATCATAAACTGTGAAACTCCATATGGAGCAATGAAGCATACGTGCAGGTTTTTGTCTCTCCTGAAAACTCGCACCTCATGGACTTGAGCCCTTTGGCAAGTGATGTCTTCAATTGTTTTATATACTGTATGACTATGACCCACAATAGAATACTTTCATTGCAGGTATCTGGAGCAACAACTCCCACAACTGACAGATGCTTATGAAATTGCAATAACCACATATGCCTTATGGCTTTGCGACAGTACAGAGAAGGAGACTGCCTTTCAACTGTTAAATTCTGTAAAGCGTGAAGAAGGTATGAATACATGGCTTGTCACTAATCAAAGGAATTACCAATGATAAAGACACTGGATGGAAAGTAATGTATGGATTTAAATCAGTACATATTCAGTTTCCTCAAATGTAACATATTCACATAAGTTACCTTTTCTCACTTTGTGTGAGATACAAATCTATGCCACCATTCCACATATACACTGTATATAGCTTCTGCATTTTAATCTCTTACATCCAAAACAGTGTACCTAATTATGTAACATCACTTCATTACATCTGCTTTGTTTTCAGAGGGCTTAATCTATTGGTCACCCGGCCAAGTTCCCTTCAGCGGCTTCAAACTGGAGAACCAAAGACCATTCCTTCTGCCAAAAGACAACCAGTATTGGGACAGTGTGGCAGTGGAGGCTACAGCCTATGCCCTTCTGGTCTACCTCATGCGGGATGGTGTCACCATTCCTGCTGAGAAGATGGTGTACTGGATGAATTCTGTGCGCCTGAATGATGGAGCTTTCATATCTACACTGGTATTGCAATGTTATAAAAATGAACAAGCAGATGTGATTTTCAATCCTAAAATGTTGAAAAATCCACTTGCAGGACACAGTGATCGCCTGGCAAGCACTGACTGAGTATGCTTTCCGAGCCAGACTACGAGATATTACAGACATGAGGGTCACTGTTGAGTCATCCAGTACAGCAAATTTCAGTGAAACCTTACTTATTGGTAACACCAGTTTGGCAACACCTCAAAGCATGGAGGTAAATCCCTTTCTGCTAAGTCTGTTCTCTTCAAAGAAATATGGAAAACTAAAACTACAGTATATCCAAAAAGTGAAATAGGATGCAAACATGTCAAATCAATAACACATTTCTTATATCCCAGTTATATCTTCTTGGGTTATTTATGCACACATTGAGAAACTTTAGATAAATTATTGGACTGTTATCATTGGACTGTTACACACTGTTTTAATAATGGGAAAACATGGAAACCTTTGAACTTCAGCCTTTTGCAAGCAACATATCAATTAAAATAAGTTCACATAAAAAGTTTACCCTACAACATAAAAGTGTAACTAAGCTCATTAACATCATTAAAATTCTAATTACTGCATTTAAAACTGTCACACCAAGCACTTGTGATGTATTGACACAATGCAGGTCCAATCACTTCATCCACTTATTCTTAGTCTACCTAATAATTTTAAAATTTACTAATTCACAACTACAAGTAACTTATGCAGTACATGTTCATTATTTATTTTCAGATCCCCAATGTTTGGGGCCATATTAATGTAGTAGCCCGTGGAGCAGGGCAAGCCTTGATCCAGATGCACGTCACATTCGGAGTGGACTATGATGAAATGAAGGACACCCCTCCAAAAGACTGCTTTGAGTTGAAAATCAAAGAGACCTATCACCAGATTCGGAACAGGTCTGCAGTCACAATCCAGAGTTGCATGAGGTGGACCCTCTTTGAGGAGTCTGAAGTCAGTGGCGCTGCAGTGCTGGAGATTGAGATACCCACTGGTTACGGACTTTTGCAGACAGATGCTATCAGGCTAGTTGCAGAGGGGGTTCATCCCACTCTCATGGATGCAAAAACTATGCCAGGAAAAACGATGTGGTTCTTTGAATATGTGAGTTACTCCCATAAAACTTCAAGCCACTGTACTTTTATTTTGCTACTTCGCACTGGAAACTTGAAAATTTGAAGTAGATTTTTATTTAACTGAGATAATTCAAACCCAACAGATACCAGGGAACTGGACCTGTTTCAACCACACGGTTAAGAGATGGCATCCTGTTGCAAACTTGACACAATACAAAGGGGCCTACCTTTATGAAGCCTATGCTCCAGGTACACTTACCTTACTGTCACAAAATACCTAATTATTATAGTCAAAGTAAATGGTGTTGATGCTCTTTTCAGAACGCTTTGTGATGGAAGTCACCCGAGCAGTCCCACTGAATGCCCTCGGCATATGTGAAGTGTGCGCATCATACCAGTGCCCTTATTGCCCCTACTACAGTGTGGCAACTTCAATTGTGGCCAGTTTTGGAACAATCCTTGCTTCTCTGATTGCACTGCATTTCAGATGGACCTCTTAGCATTTACTGCAATGAAACGCTTACCGCATAATGTTATGTGACTTCCCCACTACACCTTGAGTTTTAGTACCTTGACAATAAATGAAAGACTTTTTTAAAGGGTGGTCCTATCACTATGCATATATTCCAATATCACTTGTACTTTTACAGCATAAAACAAAATTAAGTACCTGGCCAATACCTCATCTGCGAGCAAAGTTTTTATCCATAGCAGAACTGGAGCGTTGAATGTTGTATCGGTTAGACTTGATTCGACCTTCAATGGACCCTTTTGCTGCAGCTTCAGAGAGTTGCTTCCTGAAAAGATAGGTAACAAGCATGATATAATAAATTAAACATAATCTAACATCTTGCAACATTTGGTCCCTCTCCATGATTTTGGAGAGCGGGCAATTTATGACCTCCAAACGTTGGAGAGGAAAGAACATGAGGGTAGATTGGGTCAAGATCTCTGAAATAGCTCAGTTAAACTGAGCAAAGACACGTGTGAAAGGAGATGTGGTGGAGGGAAGGAGAGAGTGGTTTGTTTGGAAAAGTTGGTCAGTGGGAGAGCAGCCTGGCCTTGTGATTATTGGTTGCTTTCTACCACACTCTTCTCCGTTCTCCATACAATTTCAGTGAAGCATAGTGGAGGGAAAGAATTTCAAGAGTCCTGCCCTCTTCCCACATTTATCTCCAAAATCTCCCAAGAACAAAAAAGTTCCTCTTTCATAAAAAACAAAACCAAAAATGTCACCATGACTTACCGAATGAAGGAAGGATCTAAATCCTTCTTGTGGTGCTCCTCCTCCTTTTTCTCTTCCTCTGTCAGGTGTTTCACATTCTTCACTCTCTGTTCATCTCTCCATTTCGCATTATCCATCATTTCCTTCCTTTTCCTCTCCATCTCTTCCTTGCTCATTCTTGGCCTCTCAGGTTTCTTCCACTGGCTACTAGACGATGAACTTGATGGTCTGTCATCTCTACTGTCCTTACCACTGATCTTTTTCTTCAAGTTTGTGATTTTGGCAGCCAATAGGCGATCCAAGTCCTTCTCACTTGAACTCTTTTTCTTCTCTCTCATTCTTGCCTCCTTCTTCCGTGCTTCTTCACTGTTTTGGCTTATCTGCAAGCAAAAAAAAAAACACACACACACACACACACACACACACACACACACAAAAGAGCTAGTGTAATGCTTTCAATTTTTTTAAATTATGAGGGTAGGTTAACTCAATAATTTTACCATTTGCTTGAGGTGTTTCATTTTGACTGGATTACTTAGGATGCGTTTAAGACTCTCCTTTTCTTTCTTTTTGATCTCAAGCAACGGGTCCTCCTGAATTTTGCGCATCAAGTCAACTTGTTCAGTACCCTTTGAAGCAAAGATAGATGTTGGAGTGCAGTCTGAAATGAAACCAAATATGTATCACTCATATCACTTTTAAATTACTGCACATTAAGCACACTGTCATGTCACTAACACATTGTAAGGCATCAACTCTTACTAACCAAGGTAATTATATGGTCTCATCAATGTGCTAACATTTGTATTTAAAAAAAAACTAATGGCAAATGCTTACAGTTTTAACTTTCATGTCAATACATAAATATAATATGTAACAATTATTATTCACTGACTTATCATAAGAAAGATATGATATGAAAAGTTTTGCATAAAGGTTGCCTTCACATCAAAGTTTGAGTTTTATGCAAGGCATGCCCAGCCTGAGACAACAGTCACCATAACAACAATGACAACACTGATGTACCCTCTGACCCAGGATCCTCCACATGAGAGAAATATGCCGATACTGCCAATGGCATTGAGAAAATAGACAGCTAGGGGGAGGCACGGTGGCCGAGATGGTAACGTCTCGGCTTGCTACGGGAAAGGTCCCGGGTTCAAATCCCCACCTGGGAGCAAACCTTTCGCTTGCGTCATTGGGTCGTGACCCGCGCCTAAGGAGGCGTCTTGGCAACCTGACCTCCTGGGGGACTGCACCTGGCCCACCGCTGGACAATGCACCTGCACATGTGTCCCCTCCCCAAAACCCCCAACCCTTACCCTATTTCCTAGTATTCGTTGCGCCGAAGTTCAAAGTAAATACAATCAGAAAACTGTATGGTGGTCTGCCACCCACCTATAACGACCAAGTAGTTGTATCACGGGGTAAGGACAAAAAACAAAAAACAAAAAAAAAGACAGCTCAACCAGCGGCCATGACAGTAAAGAGAAAGAATTGCGGGAAATGTCTCAAATAAGTTTAAAACGAGGCTTTGCTGGGTCAGCAAGTTCATACGAAGATTATATTCAACAAAATATTTAACAAACAGTTTTAGGATCCGGATTTAGCGTGTCAAAATAGGTTCCAAGGTCAACTTCCGGTACATGCTACTTCCGGTTTCGTGGGCTCTCTACTTGTACAAGCGGGTAACTGTATGATTTAGATTTTGAAATTAGTTTCCTGAAATAACTACCACAATAACTATCAAAAACCCTCAATTCTGCCAAGTACAAGCAACCACCCAAGAAAACCGCATTTGGAACGTGCTTTGATTTATGCTGTATTTCCCTCTACCATCATGGTAGCCAAAGGTTTTTTTTCGGCTTTAGGATGATGGTTCTGGCGGAATTGGGTTAAGTGGTCTATTTTCTCAATGTCATTAGTTACTGCATGCATATTATCTAGGTACTGTACAGTGTTTCAAGTTGGGAGGTTGGCCTTTTCCTGGGATATACAAGGATAAGATAATTATGTACATATTGTAATACCATTCCGATGCGTGAAAAATTCAGAATTCAGGAACATGTTTCTCGCGAGAATTTTGGAACTGAAAGATTGTGTACCTATCAAAGCTAAACATTTACCAAATTGAATCATACTGTCCCACCCAAAAATAATGCAACCATGTAATCAATCAGAACACCCACCATACTCCACCGAGTTGGAGAAAGTGGGAACCCCTTTCTCCGCCTGCTGGATCATCTCGAAGGTCTTGTCCACAGGCCTTCCCAGAAGGTACTCCTCTCTGTCCACCAAGGCCGTCGGGCCCTTGTACATCCACTCCAAGTTGCCCCCATCCTTCTTCCTGAAACGACACTCCCATCAGCACACATGCAAACCACACTGCAAGAGAGTCACCACGACGCATAATCTCTGAACCATTCCCGGTACCCATCACATCAGAACTCACTCTCCACTGCCCTCTCCGCCTTCCTTTCTCCCTTTCTCCTCACTCATTTCGGCTACTTCGAAGACAGGAAGGGATGGAAACGGGCTCAAATCGAATGAAACAGGCAAGAGTCAACCAGCTTCCTCAGAAAACAGACGCCATCTTGAAGCAGGGTAGCCAGCCCCTAAAGATTGTAATGCCCTTCGATAGGATCGTATCCCGCCTTGTTACACAAACAAACAAACAAACAAACAAACAAACAATGGCAACCCCGGAATTTAGAACCAAACCCGCGATGGTTTCAAACTACCAAAGGCATTTTGCAGCACAAGTGCTTGCTTCAAATTCAGGGAGCAATAACAATTCATGCAGAATACGGCAAGGCCGTCAGTATATTGTCATTATAATTATGGAGTAAATCAGTTACGTCAAGGTTACGTACATGTAAATTAATACGTTTGAATTAATTTGCAACAGAGTGAAGGCTACTTGGCGATGTTACAAGTTGATAGTAGGAGCAGTCAAGTGTGGTCTTGAATTCCTGATAATTTTAATTTGTGTTACATGTCATTTATTGTTGGCTATAGAGTAAAAATGGTAAAAACTGCTGTTTTAAATCCAGTGTTATGTAGGACCATCCTTGCTGTTGTTCTCGCAGGGGCAGCTGGCAACGTCTTTCTTTTCAGCTCCATAACCGGGTAGCCTGTGGCATGTCAGATCTGGAATGGTGGCTCCGTACATTGATAAAGGGTAAGTGGGCAAGACGCATATGTGGTCAATGCGGGGCGGTGCATGCCGTTCCACCCTCAAGTACTGGTCTTTTGGGAACGCCCTGTTGAAATATACAGTATGAAGTGATGATGTAGTTACAGAATGCAAATATAATAAAATACATTCTATGTGTGCTTATACTGTACTACCAAAATTGTCCTAATACTTAAATCCATATTCTTATACAAGTTCCTGATCATAAAGAATGTGTACATGATATTTTGTTAGCACTCTATTAATTTGAGCCTCTCAATTATTATCGGTTGATTGAATATTGTCACCATGACAACCCCTTTATCACAATTCCCTTCTCCAAACACAACTTTCACTATTTTACTGATTGAATCAATTGCTAATTGCAGTTTCAGCCTAGTCTAATATTGCAACAAAATGAGAGATTACCTGTGACCAAGGTGGGTAGTTGACAAGTACACATCATCAGGGTCAAAGTCTTTCTTTCTTATTTGTCCATGCACGACATCTCTTGGGCGATAGCCTTTGTAGCTAAGGGGCCACACATCATACGGTCCTGCCAGTTTACCCTCTGCGATAACTGTCTCTGTCTCACAGGTCAAACCTGGCGTCCTATTCTCATATGCATCGCTGCCAATGATATGCAAACATTAATGTACTTTTTCTTCTCTGCACTGCTCTTATATTCAAGCACGATTTATAATTATCATTCTCTTTTAACATAATGCAAATTAAATAATATTTCAGACTGACACCTACTAATGCAAGTGTACAGTGGGATTAGATCACTCCCCTTTTGACACCAGCCTGCTTGTTCCCATACCCACTTTTCAAATCTTTGCTACTATATTGTAAATTGCCATAGCATGTACCAGTAAGTCATTCTTTGAGGTCCTGATTTGATTGGACCCCACTTCAGCCAGTCAACCTTTTGGCCTGTAGTACGCATCTGGCGGTGTTCCCATTCTGTGCCCACCTGTTGCCACAATTCTGGACGGAGCCTGTACCTAGGTTCCCTCACTGTCACCTGTCAGGAGTCGTTGATTTAAAAAAAAAAAAAGTCAACGCAGACCTGATTTAAATGTGGAATGTCATACTTGTGGTGCAAAGTATTCCTGAGCCAATGCCTTGACAGGAGGTAAAACTGGACGGCTATGCAAGTGACCAGCATTATCAGTCATATACTGATATGAAGTGGTCCATTGGTGGGTCTTGACTGGGTCTTTGGGACACACACATATCTTGGATTCAGGTGGGCAGCGTGAGTCTAGAGCACATTTCAGTTTAGCAATGCGGTCCAAGTACTATAAAAATAGGAAGATGGTCAGATGCAATCACTGAACGGGAAACTCTTGATAAAATTTATTGCCACTATTTAACACATGACTTGACAAAATTTAACCAGACAAAAGCAACTTGCATCTAGGTACAAAGGTGGAACAGAGTGCAATGTAAACTGGTATAAAATTGCATTCTGCCCAAATCTTAAAATATCAGTACCAAAAATATGTAGTATAATAGGGGAAAATTTGTGTAATCAGTCGAATATCATGAACCTTGTTATTTGCCACAAACTCATTGGCTTATCATAGCAATCAAATTCTCACTCATCTGTATACAATATTACTAACTACATCTGCTGATAGGATAGGAATTGCTTAGTTTACAGGAAGAATATCCCAACCCAACAGCAGTACTGTACCTCCTGGTCAAGAGGCTCAAAGCAGCATGGATTCTCAGGGCGAAACTCATCTATTTCCTCACACGGAAAGACCACAGCTGCCTGGTTGCAGTCAAAGTTTTGCGCAAGATCAGTTACTGTTGGAGGCTTGGGTAGTGGGGCGTCCCCTAGTGGTTCAGGCCCATGATCACAAATGCTCTGATTAATTTCTCTGGCTTGTTGACATTCCCCCAATTTTTCAGGTGAAGCCTCCTCACACAAGCCTCCTTCCATCTTCCTGAGCGTAGCAGTGTCCCTCCAACCACTGTTGACTATATGGTTGCCTAGTCTACGTTCAACACTGAATATTTGTTGCCAATAGGGCCAGCCCTTTCAGCCTTCTTTTTCTGGTTGGCTACACTGTTCTCCTTCATACTTTTTTCACACTTCTGCTGTATTTTTGGGGCAAGATTAGCGACAAATGTGTAAAGCCTCACAAAAATACTGTGGAGGCAAGAGGATTTACCCAGTAGACCCTCAATGTGTTTGTTAAAGTCCTTACATTTGTTTAAGGATTCCACTGCATTGTAGAGGAAAGTTCCACTAAAAAATGCAGCTGGAGTTTGACTTTGAAATGGGTGACCCAGAAGCGAGTTAAGATATTCTGTTACTAGATAGCATGTTTGAAACTGCGACATTTGGTGAGTGATGCTTGCATCAAATGGTGAGTGTATGGAGCGCATCATGCTCTGGATTTGCTGCAGTGGCCGTAGTTGTGATGCTGCAGCAAGACAATGCATTTCACATCCAACAAGCTGCAACCCATCTTGGGAGCACACTGACTTTTTTGAGGAACACACAACTGAACGCCAAATGAGGCAGAGCAATAAAGCAGCCACCTCACAGCGAGTCACAAGGGGATCTGCATATCTTGCATAATAAAGCAGTGTACACAAAAATAAGCGTGATTCAGAGGAAAACTTGCCCAGGCACTGATATTCATGACTACTCATTCGCACTGAGGTGCAAAAAATTTGACTCCTCTCCTCATCACTGATCAACCTCAATTGGCTCAAATTAGCAAGTTTACACTCAGACTTAAGAAATAGTATGTGCTTTATCATGCCCATACCTTTGCGTAGGTAACATGTGACTACGCGCTTTTCAGCTGGCAAAAGAAGACCACAAAGTGACTCTAACAATGGTAAAACACCAGTATAGGCTGTGGGCATATTTCGAGATTCAACCTGGAGGCTGAGGATGGCCTTTTGGTGACGCAAAATATCAAGCAGGGTGTGTTTCAATTGACCATGCATAAACTCCAAAAGAAACCAGTCAGGCACATCAGTTGCTGTGGAAGGAGGTGCACTGGCATTCAAGCCCAGAATGGGAAGCAGTGGAGATGATTCCCTGTCGAAAGTCTCAGTGGCAGCCTTCACAAGTGAAAGTAAAAGCTTCTTATCTAGCACATATCTTGAAACCTGAAAGGAGAAACGAATAATTATTAAGGCCTTTCAGCATGGTGTCTAGTGACCAAGTGCAGACTTGCCTCTTCTAGTCATTCAGAATACCAGAATACTAACCTCCCTCACAGCTGAACCACTGGAGTGACTTGAGATCCATTTCATAGTCCCTCGAATCCGCCCCTGTGAACTGCATGATTCTGAAGAGTTTAAGATGTAAGCGTAAAACCTAGCAAACTCTTCTGGGCGTATGTAGTCATTTCCCAGAACAACACTAAGCACTGGCACCACCTTCAAGTCCATTTTGAACATTGCCAACAGTTGACCAATTCGGAAAATTTGACAGTTAATCCCATTTTCTGATGGGATTATGCCGCGTACACTGAGTGTGTCCAGTGGGATGACATCAACTCCAGCCAAGAAGAAATCTGAGTCATTGCTGAGAACAGGGCAGTTGAGGTACCGGGCCACTGCTGCAATTTCTTGGTCGGCTTCATTTTCACTCTGGGCATATTTTATCCCCATATCATCCATAACCTTCATCAAGGTCATTTTAGCCAATGGAGGAGCAAATCCAGGCATGGTCCGGTTCTCCGGATGAGCACGGACACTTGTTCGGATGCGCTCCTCAGTCCTCCTCAGCATAGTGGCCAACTTACGAAGTTCAAATGCACCATCAAAAATCACATAGCACTCAACATTACATGACTTGAAGCGGGTGAAGATGTCCCGTGAAATGCAACTGTATGCGTCATAGTCACCTCCAAACGCAGCATTGAGTGTCTCAGACCAAGGTAGGAGAACATGAAGGAAATTGAGGCCATCAATGATGCAGCTGCTGTCACGTAGAGTGTAGTTAGTCAGTAATGATTGCGAATGGCTCTGGACGAATGTGGTCAAGCCTGGGACTCCCATTTCTGTAAAAGGAAGCAAAATGTATAAAAACATGCCACCGTTCAGGCAACTATAATTGGCACATACCTCAGCAATGTCAATAAAATCTACGAGGGGTTAGTCACTCGGGGAACACCGTGTACACTGCGAGTAGAGCACCACTACGGCGTTCCCCCGGTGTTCCAGAGGATTCTGGACTAATTATTGTGGGACAAGGGGGGTGCCGGCAACACACGGGAAATTACGACAGAAATTACCGGGGAGCACCTGCGGGAACACCGACAGAACACCTGAGAACACCAGGTAGTTGGAACACCAGTGTACACTTTTTGGTCTAGTGACTAACCTTGGACTAACCCCTCGAAAATCTAATTCCAGACAATTACAATGCTGCCAATACCAGTGATATCACTAACTGCAGTAGAACATTTATATATTATTCTTATCAAATCAATTTCTTATCAGCTCCATGTAGTGATATAGCTACTTTATAAACATTAATTTTCCTGTTAGTGGGTTTTCCCCACTCCATGGGGAATCCCCCCACAAATAATGGCAAGCGTTTGTCATCACCACATCTCAGTGCCCACAAGTTTGCCTTCATTAGGCCTTGGAGTTCCCTTTATTCAGCATTACTTCAAAAATTGCAAATATCAAAATACTCAAACTTTTCATTATCATCTGGGTACAGTCAAACCCGAGCAGCGTTGCCAACCTATACGGTAATTTACGCCTCTGTACGGTATACGGTAAAATCCCTTTTGTGTACTCAAAATAAAATAAAAATTAATATAATAAAATGATATCTGACGTGCTTACAGTACAGGAGGATTCCGCTGTTTGTCAGTTACATTCACCCAAGCTTGTGCGACCTTGAACCAATTGTTTTTGTTTTTTTTTGCACCAACCAAAATTACAGATCTGATAGCTCCTAATACCTAATGGATCATTAGCCCTTAACCACCAACGTGAATCTGCCATACATTGGCTACGACGTGGAGTATTTCAGGACTCCACGCAGTTTTCATTGGTTAAAAAAATTTGACTTAGTAGCACTAAAGCCATTCTTCCCCTCTAAATTCGGCCTGTATTCTCATCCGTAAGTGTAAAAAAAATCGATCTCCTGTGACCATTAGTTGAGTCATAAGGGACCTGAGACTCCGTTATCGCACCTTCTTAGCCTTCCAGTTCAATGCCATAAGTAATGGCTTATAACGTAAACATTCCCAGCTGCAGGGTCTGCAAGATTTTAGTTCCGAGCATTATTGCTGGATAACAACACTTACACTTTATAAAATATAATTTTGCTGTGATGTGTTCTCTAAAAAATTATGCGCATCGGCTACGACGTGGGGTATATCTGGACCCCACAGGGACGCTTAGCAGCATAAAGGTACCAGTAACTCTGCAAAAAAAAAATCTACTGATGTAAAAAAAAATCCTTGGATCGAAGAAAGTGTGTCGGAGGAATATAGGCCTGCCATTTTTCATTTCACACAAAATTTATTAATCGTGATGGTATTAGCTACACTGTGGGGTACAAAAATACCCCACGTTGGTGGTTACGGGTTAGGAACCCTTTTAATGTGTGCTAACAATCCATCAGGAGCTATGGAATCAGTAATTTCATTAGTGCAAACAGGCATAGGAATAGAAGCAGTTTGCAGTACACACATGCTAAGAACAAAATGACACAATAAATGCAGCATCATTTAATGTCTTTATTACAATACTCCAAAAACTATGCACTGCATTAAGTGGCTTGACAAATGCACAAGGCTGAATGCAAATTACCACCTCAAAATTGATTTCACCCAGGAATTGTACAATGTATTCTCGAGTGCATGCCTTCATTGCTTAGAATATTATTTTCGCAATTTTTGAACACATTTAACACATTAAACTGAGAAAAATGCAATCATCTTCATTAAAATCATTACCTATATTTAGAGTAAGAAAGTGAGTTCCCCTTATTTTTCCCAGTGATCTGATAGAGAGTAAATGTGACTTTTTTCACTGTCAAAAGGTTGTGGAGGGGAACGTTATAAAAACTAATATTTTCACTTGAATAACAAGAATCACAAACACTGCACATACCAGATCTAAACAAGTAGCCTTCCAAACTATCTCCCATCAGCTGTAATTTATAGTCATAAGTTACAGCTGATGTGACATTTTTGGAAGGCTATTTTTTTAGATCTGCAAATGTTTGTGATTTATGTTATTAAGTGAAATTATTTGTTTTTTACAATGTTCCCACCCACTACCTTTTGACAGTGTGTTGGAAAGCACCAATACTTAATGTGCTTCTACATGACTCCGATCCCTTTTAAATTCCTGTTATTATTTGTTATTATTTGGTAAATGGAACCAGTTTCAGACACAAAAAAGATTACCATACCACACTTTTTTTAAAGGTGGCCAGACATTCCCAAACATATTAAGGTAAACAACCTGAAAAATTGTCACAATTTACATAACCCTACTGTGCCCTTGCCAAAACTGAAAAACGATTGGACTCTTCTTCATATTCCAGTTCTTCGCTTGAACTTATCTCCACCTCATTGATTTCAACTGGCACTTCTTTTTTCTGCACCCTCTTCTTTTTCTTTCTATGCTTCATTTTCATTTTGTCCAGATCATCAGGACTCAAATCTTTTACACACTGCACAAAATACGAATGCAACTCTGTTCCCTTCCCAAGAAGATGCTCTATGTATGCATGTGGATTAGGCCTACGCAACAACTCACAGATCAGCCTGTAATATAAGGAGCCATGAAACACACACGTAGGGTCGGTGTTCAAATATGGGCATCCTAAGAGTAAGTTCAAGTTGTGTAGGTGGTAAAATGTGGCTTGTAGTTGTGAATACGCATGGAAGGCGGTTATGTTTATGACTGAGTGATTCCTGTCCCACTTGTTTTCCACTTGAAATAAAGGCTGAAGATTTTTTAGAGCATTCTGAGACTCAGTTCGCGCACACTGTGTGTTTCTAAGGACAGATCTATGTTTCCTTACTGCTTGTTGTGAAAACATGCAAAATACAGCTGCAACAAGTTGATATTCATTTGGCTTAGTAGTACTTAACCAATGTAACAACGAGACTGCAAACATTTGGAGATCATCACAAAGTGACCTGATCAAATGCAGATTTTCTGGGCTTAGATGAAGCACTGACTCAAGAAACCCCCTTCTCTCCTTAACTGTCATTCTTCTCATGGCATGCAAACCTGGAACACTTCCAAATTCTGGCACATGGTCAGATGGCATCAGTTTTATACACATGTATGATCTTTGCTTGCGGACATAGCATTTAACTTGTGATGAATCAAGTATTCCACAAGTAACCCGCAAGACTGGCAGACAATGAGTGTGAGAACTTTGCCAAGATACCTCCTCAATTTGACACAGTAAAAGTATGAATCCACGATGCAACACATCCATGCAGATTGATGGGATTTTGAATTGATGAAGTTCTTCCCAAAACCATTCCGGCAATGATGTATCACACACACTGCCTTCACACTCCGATTCAGCTTCATCATCCTCACTATCAGATGATTCAGACTCAGAAGCCTCTCCTTCTTCAAGGTCTTCTACATCTTCGCCCTCAGTTTCAACACCACCATCATCACTCCTATCTTCTTCCTCACATGTTTCAAGGGTGTCAGTCAAATCCTCCGGTACCGTCACATACTCGGTGTCAATCTTGACTCCCAAATATGGTGCCAAATTTGTGTGGGAGCTAAGATACCACTTGACTGAACTGTAGATCAATGCAGCTATGCTTTTCCTCTGCTCTTTCTTGGCACATCGTAATATCTGTGGAAAAACAAAATTTCAAATGTATCAACTGCGGTGTTCCAATTGAAGTTTGCATAGTGGTTCACAATGCTTGCATTAAGCTGCTTATTTTCATGCAGCTACTTTTGGGGATAACAAAAACCTGTTAAGATTTGACTGAATTAATAAATTTTTTCAAACAAATGCAGGGTTTAATAAGTACCGTAACGTTAGGTGCCAATTGGTTACAGTCGGCACACTCTAATGCCCGATTGCACCAATGAAATTACCGATTCTATAGCTCCTAACAGATCATTAGCACATGTTAAAAGATCCATGTTAATAATCCATTATGAGCTATCAGATCGATAATTTTGGTTGGTGCAATCAAGCATAAGAATAGCAACTGGGGTGGAGATGAATTTCCCCCAGCTTCTCCACAACTCCCACCATTACGCGTACACTTATATGATCTTGCCTATCCCCACCAACTGGACAATCTTCCCATATCTTAAAAATATACAGCCAGGTGGTGGTAAAACAATGCTGCACGAGACTTTCATCACTATCCTTACAGTGAGCCAACTGTATACATGCAGGCAAATAAGATATCCTCAATGGATAGGAACATAATTGAAATCTGTGGTCTGGACCAATTCTTCCATTATAACTATCCCAGCTGTTTTGATAACCACAACGACTGACTCCTAAATCATGAGCAGCTTACTGCAAAAAATCGCTAACAACAAACAATTCCATAGAACATGCTAGGTTGCATTTAAAGTCTGTAGCTAGGTCAATTGCCATTAATTTCCTTTCCTTATTGTTAAGCAAGTCAAAACAAAATCATAATTAAGTGACACGAATACAGGCCAATGTTCATTTTTCCTGAAGCGGTATTTTGCGTAGTGCAAGGAACTACATGAAAATAACAGCTTCTGGTGAAAGTTCTAATTATAAGGTTTGTAAGACTTGGAATACACTGCATTTGTTGCATGTCACAGCTGTCAAAGTTGAAAACCCATCTCTTTAATTCCACAAATAAAATAAAACCTTTTGATGCTAACTCTTGAAAACATTACATCCCTTAATACCATAGTCTAGGAACATGTTTTGTTTTGGTGAATAGAGCAAACTATTCATGTTGCAGATGCATTCTAAATGAACACATGCAAGGTTTTTGTCTTCCTCCAGTAATAAAGCTTATGGGCAATCACAACTTTTCTGATTTGTGTGCTTTGTTCCCATGAATGACGTAATACCTTCATCACCAATGGCACAATCTGAGAAGAACATGTGCCAAAGCAGTATGACTCTTAATTCAATAACCAAAATTCTTTGGTGACAATTAGGATTGGCAACAGAATATCCTTATATGAGTTGTTATTATTATTATTATTATTATTATTATTATTATTATTATTATTATTATTATTGTTGTTGTTATTATTATTATTGCAACTTTAAAATGTGCATTGTGTTTCAGATATTAACATGGCCTCACGATGGAAACGTAATAGTGATTTCTCTACTCATTGACAGATGACACCCAATTTTTTAAAAATGGAAGTCGGGTGAAAATATGAAAACCCATTCCTAGTTATGATTGCAACTGCTTTTTTCCAAATAAGATATGTAATGCTCTTACCAATTTGACTGCAGATGCTAGCGTCCTGTTCTGAAAACACCGGAACAACCCTATAATCCTTCTGTGCTGCTCATTCAGGGCATGTAGTCCTCTCTTGGGCACATTGCGGTACAACGTCTGACATATTTCACGTGGCATCTGATCATTTCCTGCCATGGTGGCCACCAGTGGCAGAAGCGAGGCATCCACGCCACCAAAGTAGTCCAGCAGGCGCTTCATGCGGTACACTTCACACTTCAGAAAGGTAGAGCCATCTTCTCTCTGACTGACTTGACGATCAAGGCTCTTCAGCAGGATAACTTCTACATTGAAGATGCAGAAGTCCGAGTCATTGCTCATTACAGCACAGTTCAACCCCCGTGCAAGTGCCACAATTTCTCTGTCTGCATCTAGGCTGCACTGGGCCACTGGCACTTTCATCTCTTTCAGTGTATCCACAAAGACAATCCGAGTCAACAATGGCATGACATAGCGAACCTTTCCCTTTGACTTTGATTTCGTCACACACACGAGCTTTTTCCTAAGCCTCTGCCTCTTGATCTGTGTGGATCCATCCATCACAACATAAGGAGTGACTCCACACTCCTTCAAGCGGGTAAAGAACTTTTTGACTTTGGAAGCGTAGACGTGGTAGTCACCTCCACATGCAGCAACGGGTGTGTTGCACAGCTGATACATCAGGTTGGATCCATCTATTACGACACTGCAGTTGCAGAGAGAATGACGGCAGAGGAGCCTCTTGCGATACCGCTTGATTAGACTTGACAGACCCAACACCCCCATCCTCAGTTTGTGACCTTACGACGGCAGCTGCAACAAAGCAGGCCCCTGCTTTCGCATGGCGAGGGGCACTGAAGAGATTGTGCACATGTACTACAAACAGCATATCAAATTCACAGAACACATGTTCCCAGCACATTACACCAGAAATAATGACCACAACTAAACTACGTTTCATGATTATCAGTAGCCTACATCGGAGGTGAACACGTTTCATACCTACGCATAGATGGTCTGGTAGCTTCTCAAGGGCCAGGGGCGGATCCAGAAGGAGCCCTAGCCGGCCACGCCGCTGAATATAGCCTAGGTAGCGGCTACAACCAGAGAGGCTTGCCACCCACTAGCCACTACCACACGAAAGAGAAAAAGAAAGAAGGTCGTGAAAGGGGCGTAGCAAGGTGGAAGGAGGCGCGTCCGAAAAGAACTGGCTGGAGTCCCCCTGGCGGAGATTGTTGCGCAATTCGGACGCGCCTTCCATCTCCATCTCAACAGAGGCGCAACATACGAAGGAAACGCGCCGCTTATTTTTCTTCGGGGTTCCTCGCCGAGACGAGGACCTCTGCCTTCCCGTGCTTTAAGGGAAGGTCGGTCGGCAGGAGAGGATTTATTCTGGGTAGGTCCCCCCTGAGACGTGGCTCTGACCTTAAGAGAGTTGGGCGGGGCTAAAGTCACGGCCAGGGCCGGCCCTAGGTGGGTGCGGGGCCTAGGGCAAGAACTAAATGCGGGGCCTATTCTCAGTGAGTGAATTTCTGTACAACACGAATTGCGTATCCAACAATTTTGTTTGTTGGCTGACTTTCTATAATAACGTACAACTGAGGGGCGTAGACAGAAAATTTTAGGGTGCGGGCCCATAAGCAGTAGAGGGAGGAGAGCAAGCCCGCCGCAGGCGGAATTTTTGTTGAAGTTCAAGGTCACACGAGCTTAGTTGAATGTAGTAGATTTGAATGGGTGTGTATTGATGAAATACTCGTTCAAAATGTCATTAACTCTTGACTTATTTTATGAGCTCTCTCTCTCTCTCTCTCTCTCTCTCTCTCTCTCTCTCTCTCGGCGCGGGGCCCCCCACAAGCGCGGGGCTCCGGGCGGTCGCCCGGACTGCCCACCCCTAAGGCCGGCTCTGGTCACGGCACTCGTTAGCGCCCTTTGCCCCGAGGCTCTGGATGACCCATCTGTGGATAGAAATGCTTGTAATATTCCTTCGTGTGACCTCGTAGGGCAGTGTAATTAGCCGCGGCGGGTAAGGACACGGGAAGGGCAGACCAAACTCGCTTTAGAAAGAATGAGTAGTAACGCAATGGTCTCTATATGGTCTATTGTAGATGCAAGATGAACTCAGGTGAGCACTATTTCTTTGGCCTCTGCAATGCGTGCAAGCAGCCCCCTCCACGGAACACCACCCTGAAGGGGTGTGACAAGTGCCAGATGGTGTTCTATTGCAACCGTGAACACCAAGATCAGGACAGGAGCAAGCATGAACAACTGTGCAACTTCATCGTTAAATCTGGAGGGCAGGAGGGTCTGAGGCTGTGTCGCATTGAAGGGGATTGCAACTTGTCAAACTGGCAGCAGGTCAGGATGGAATCCATGCAAAAGGCAGAAGCCGCACTCAAGAGGCCCCTCAGCACAGCAGAGAGAGAAATATTCCTCTTCCCACCAATCTGTGAAGTGTGTGGGACGCATGGGGAGGACCTGAGGACATGCAATAGTTGTCAAAGCACTGCCTTCTGCTGCCGGGCACATTTGGAGATAATATTTGATACGCATCTCCGGTGAGTATCGTACTCAGAAAGTCAGCATTTCTGCGCGAGCATAATATATTGCTTGGGAAATGGGGCTGGATTTGCCCAACTGACTTGACATGTCATTTTCTAGCAGCTCTGTGCATAATTGCATTGTTACTTACATTATGACACATTCACAGTATGTTTATACCTTGTGATCATGGAAAGTTACTCCTTGTTATTGGTTTACCAGTATACCAGTATAGTTGTACAAGTAACACATACAATGTAGACAATGTGTACCTCTTAACAGGTGGTGTCCATGGCTGAAGAATGCTATTGACTGCATTGGATGTTCAATCCCAGATTCATCCAGGCCTGCCATCCCACTGAATCATGTACCCCCACATGTTCCCATGAGCCCTCAGGAACCTTTGGTAGCTTTTCCCAAATCCATGGTGTCACTGCTAACTGGCAAGAATGGATGTGGGCCTGTGGATCCTCAACTGGCCTTGATAAGTGAAGGCCTGTCCTTCTCTCTGACACTCTTGCATGTACTTCATAAGACAGGAGTGAACCAGGGTAAAGCTCTGGTCAAAGCAGAAGAACTGACAGTACATGTAATTGGAGCAGAGGATCCCACAGAGTGTGGGGTGAATGTGAGATGGGAAGATACATTCCATTATCTCCCCTGCCTCAAAACGCTTAACCTGATCTTTATAGGACCAACGCTTCACAGTGACCTCCCCTTGAAAATGGAGATTCCCATGGGTACAATATGCAAAGAATGCTACCAGGAAGGACGGGAACTCAACATGGAGTTTTTGAGAATGCCATACCATGCATACGTGCAAGGGGGAAAGCAAGAAGAATCCCTCAAAGCCAACAACAAAGTTAGCCCTTCCACCAGCAATGAAGAATCACAAGACCTGGGTGAACCAGAAGTGAAAGGAGATAGCCCTGTTGAAAATAACTGGAAGGTCCATACCCCTGATGTGCTGGTGGCTTACAACTGTGGTTTTAGTGACAGGGACAGTCCCTGGGGCCCCACTCTCCCACTCCTGCTTGGTTGGAACTCAACGCCACTGATTCTAACTGGATACTCTATAGGCGAGATGATGCAAGACTTGATTGGGCTTCAGCGACACTGTCAGGGAGAAGTTCAAGTGTTGATCACACCTCATCAAAACCCATTCAGGAGCCTCAGGCCAGTTCGAGACTGGCTCAAAGAAGATGGAATCCCTGTGTTTTTTCTAAATAGCCACTATGCAGTGGTGTGCAAGCCTCAATGATCAAAAGTCAATCAAAATTTGTACATGATATAATATATTTTTTTACCTATGGAATGTTCTCACAAATTTGCAATGAAATGTACAAATCTGATTTTAGCCGCACCGGATAAATGTACGTGTGACACAACTGGTGTGCGAGATTCAACCAATTTCATATCGCAGGACTAGAACCCAAAATCTTTAACACGTACCCATCAACAAAAATCATAATGTGATGCAGTAAATATACATACTGACTCTATAAAATACATATGTAGCCTTTGCTTTCTACAGTGGTAATATCAGCCAAAGAGAAAACTAGTGGCTTCTGCAGCTTTGACCCTAACTTCCTTGCTTGGGTCCTTCAAGAGTAGTGCCAATCCAGTGCAGACTTGTTGCAGGTCAATGTCAATCCGATCATCCTCATTTACGTTCCCATACAGCAGGCCTGGAAATGTTAATTAATGTTACTAAAGGAAGAGTGGCTATAAAAAAATATAAAAATAAGCACAGACCTATAAGAACAGCTGCATTTCCTTTCATTATTGGCTGGCTGGACTTGAAGTACTGAATAGAGCTGCGGATGTATAAAGATATTTTGTCTGCCAGTTCAACAACCTGCAAAACAAAAATATCACTAATGTACAAATGAAAGTACAAATTCCTTGAGCAAAGGAGTGAGCACGAGGAAGACAGAGAGAAATAAAGGTTGAATTATTGCAGAGCAGGAAACTCGAAATATTTTCAGTGGAGGGTGTTCCTAATTTTTATGTCGGACGAAAAAGGTCAAGTTTTGCATTTTCTTTTTGATTCTGGAATCGCAGAAATAGGAGATACTGGGTCACAAATTTTACACTTTAAAACTGCTTTATTTGTACTCTAAATTTCCCAGCAACATGAGATGCTGACAAATTTTTCAGCAGTGACAGTTCAAATAAACAGTACACTGTAATGACAGGAGAACTAAAATATAATGACAGAGTTCATTGAACTTCTGCAAGGTGAATATGAGGGGTTGGACAATCAGGTGAATGACTGGTAAATCTGGTACATTTTTGTGAGAATGCCCTTTGGCTGTATGCCCTGTGACCTTTTCCTGTCGCACTGGTAATAACATAATCACAAGTGTTATGACTTCACATTTCGGAGCCAACACCACAACCATTTTTACCAATTAAAATGCATTATTTGAATATTTGCCCAATTGTTGTTAAAAGTTACTCCACTGCCACAATCCTTTCTTGCGTTAATGGGTAACAGTAATTGCATTTTTACCAGTTTGTAGATGTGAGTGCAATAATCTCTACAGCATACTAGTTATATGAGTTATTACCAAAATCTATACGTCAAAGAAATGTATGATTAATAATAAATAATAATGTGATTGCATGAATTAATCAAGTTGTCACTTTTTGTATTTAAAAATACAACCAAAATCTTGGCCAAAAGTGTTTATGTAGGAGCCAGCCTTGGCTTACCTTGAATAGTTTGGTGCTAATAAATATTCTCTTTTCTACAGTTACCTTGCATTCTATTAGAAGTATGTTACATCCTTACCCGCGTCCAATAAGTAAACATTCATTAGGTTCCTAGCCTTCAGAGGAGAAAACCTTTTGACCTGCAATCTGCATTACAAAACTCACCATGATTTTGGCCAGACTGGTGATGAACCCAGCATAGTTGAGCTGTGCTTCATCAATAAGGTGCCTCTGCAACATAGCATTGGTCTGTTTGGCCTCTATGAGTACTCCAATCTGCCTCAGGCTGTGCTTGCAGGCCTTTACCACTTGTGGGCTCTGGTCATTGAGATGCAGCAGGAGGGGCACCATGTTGCCATGCACCTGCTCCACAAATCCCTCTGATGGCTCTCCACCACATCCACCCCATCCAAAGAGGGCAAGGTCTCCAAACAACCTGAAAGTGGCAGCTCTGACGCCATCATACTCCTTCTCCTGGTATGGCTTGATCCGCAGGGAGACATTTACAGCTATCTCCTGCACGGTTGGACGCTCCACTAGGGAAAGGATGCGTGACAGGCCCACCATCGCTTCTACAGTCACCAGGAATCCTGGGTCCTCCCGATCACCCAAGCCATTAAGCATGGCAGACAGTACTGTTTTGGAGCAGCGCTCAACCTGGTTGAAACAGAGATGCAAGGTGAGAGACAATGATTGGAATGTCTAAAATGCCTAGATCTTAACATTTTTTCTTTCTTCCTGTTCCATCATCATGTTTGTGGGAGGAAGGGTGGTGAGTTTTTTTTAAGATCAGCCTTATGCAGGATATTTGGCATGCAGAGTGGAAAATGTGCCTAATGCAAACATGCCTACTGTTTGACGGCAGGGTTGGGAACTTGCCCAATTTCAGATAAGTAATCTAGGATATGCACAAAAGTGTAAACGGGACATGTCAAGTTTTTATCACAATTCAACTGGGTCCTGACCACACCTTTCACCATGGTGTAAAAGCAACTACCAAAAAGCACTGATAACTTCATCGCTAGAACATGGAAAACAGTTCACCACAATCTTGTTAGACTACTTGCACACATACCTCAACCTCATTCAATGTCACTACAAGCATGGCAACAAAGTTCGCATTGCCACAACAAAAACTTCCAAAATATTTTCTCATTACTCCAAAACTCACACATTTAACAATCTGACAGAAAGAGTGAAAGTGTCATTTATTCCAAACCAACAATCTATACACAAAGCATGCATTTGTTGGTTGGGAATAAAGCATAATGTTCCAGAAGTCAACCCATACTTTTATTGCTGGAACTCATATGAACTCTTAAGTTGACATACTGCGTAAAAAGCACGACAGCGGATGGTATAAGTAATCATGCAATCTGCATGGTTCTTTTCCATGATTCGACTTGAGTTGGCTTGGCAACTTGGACTCTCATGATGCTAAGAGCTGACTTTTGGAAACATGATATGTGTGATGAATGTGTTTCTCCAACACTTGGGAAAAGTTAGATTAAAGGTACAGCTTTAGCCCATCAATTTCAAATCAAACCACCACACCACCAGTTAAAAGTGACTCACCCCAATCCATTCCAGAACAGTTTGCTGCTAAGAATTTCAAGACTCAATTACTGTCACTCCTATTGTCATTCGGAAGCATTGCAGAATTCCCCAGTTTAATAAATAATCACCTGTTCTTTTCCTAGTTCACCAACATATCCTAGCCCTCTTATGGACAGTCTTCTGACAGTGGGGGATCCATCTGCTAGGCACGCAATAAGACTATTCAGGATGCTTTCAGTAAGGGTGTAGTCCCCATTGCACTGGACCCTTATCAGCTCCGAATAGAAGGCAGCAGCTGCAATTCGATGAGCCTCTACACTGCTGCCAAGAGCCTGCCCCAGAGCTGGCACAAGCTTTGGAAGGACATATGTAGCACTGCTGCACACATTCCTGTGATATTATTTATTGCATAATTAGAAGTTAATTTTTTAACAAAAGAAGCCTTGCATTGTTCACAGCTCTTAAATATTCACACACCTGGCAAGTAAAGAAACAGCATCGACGAAGCAGCTCATATCTTCATTAACTTCCACCTGCCTGCAGTGGACCAAACCTTCAGCAACAGCTTCAAACTTGGCACACATCAGAAAAGCCTTGAACCCCTCCAAGACAACTCTGCAATGACATTAAACCCTCGTTGGAAGCACATATTCTTCTTAAAGCAACAATTAAAGCAGCCTGACCTGACAGGATTGATTTTGTATGCTCCTCTGTTAGGAACAAATGAAAACTTGCTGTCTCCCTTCCTGTCTCCCTGCTGTGGGTTGTATATGGGAGGACTTGCTCCCACATAGCTACCCAAAGCAAGGAGAAACACGCAGAATAACTTGGGAAACTCAAACTTGCTAAGCTCTTCCATCTCGGCCCGAAGAAACATCTCTTTCATAGCGCTCAGTGCCTGAAAAATTTCCATTCAGTCCAGACAGAATTCCACGCTAAAAGAGATACTCACAGAGAAAGGCAACAGGACAACAACTTTGGCAACACACTTGTTGTATGAATCTCTTTGCTCCTCATATGGTGGGGTGTGATTAATCAAATCCACAAAGTGATCCACTATACTTCTAGAAAGGGTTTTATCTTCTGCCAGGACTCTCCAACAGCCAGTAACAAACCTGAAAGTGGTACACAATTAGGCATTATGATAAAAATTGCAGTTAAGAAGAATTGAGCCTTACTCATCAAAAGGAAGAGGGTAGTTGAGCAGGGTAGAGACAACTGCCTTGAGGTGATGAGAAGCCAGGTTTCGCACTGACCTTACTGTGCCCACTTTGGTTTTCAGGCAACTTATTACTTGTGCTTTCTGATGCAGAAATGCTGAAGTCAAAATTAATATTATTAACAAATTCGTCACTTTGCCAAACCCAATTCAGGATCCTTAATTTTTAAAATAGACTGGGCATGAATGGGTGAGGTAATTCAGGCTTCAAATTCTTGGTGTCTCTTGGCGCTATTCAGCAAAAATGCATACAACAATAGTGCTACAACTATGAATTTGTATTCTTGCGAAGATTTCTGCAAACTTATGTACAAGCACAAAGTGGATATGAGCAGGTGTCTCAGATCTTTCTGCAGATAATGTTGCCTTTCCTCAGGCGTAATATTACCCTTCAAATAGCAGAAATTAACTTTTTTACCAATCATAAATATAAGACACATGCTGTAAAGAAAGAGTAAGCAAATGGACTTTTAGATACTGACAATTTCCTTATTGATCAGAGCTATTTAGTCCAAAACAAGTTGTTTAATTAACCTTGCCACCCGTATAATTTCTCAGGAATGCAGCAAAATACTAGAAAAGTTTTCCGAAACTTCCTGGTTGAACCAATAACATTTAGAATATAGTTTGAGAAATGCTGAATTTGGTTTCACATAATGTCCTGGTTTATCGTGACTACCTCTTCTTATGGAAATGTTGATGGGACACCACTCAATGCTAATGCATTTATTAATGGACAGACACCCTGCAGGCAGTTTCTTACCTATAATTTCAGGCACATGCTGATGCAGATCTGCTCCTCTGTGCTTAAGGAGATAGTTAAGCACCACAAGAGTGCCATTTGAGCTTAGGGTGTGTGGATCCAACAAACCCTCCAGCAGGCACTGTAGGAAAGCCATCAGCTGGTACTGAGGAACTTTACCACTCAACACCTGGCAGAAAAATTGTCAGTGAAATTATGTAATGCATCTGTAGAAGTGTGCACCACTATATCACTGTCAACTGACTGCAGGCCAACATAACTGATATTTTCATTGGCGCAAATAGCATTGACAGTGAAGCATAATTTACCACAAGGTGCCCCAGCAAATAGACATGGTGCCACAAATTTATCCAAAAGAAAGCCTGCAGTACTACCCTTCCACATGCACTGATTATGCTTCCAACACGAGTCAAAATTGAACTTACAGTTAGTGCCAATGTGACTGATGAAATTCCTTCAGGGCACACTTCGTGAACCAAGTAAAGAAATCAAACCTTTGCAATGCTCTCAGTAACTTGGAAGAGAGCCTGGGGACTCTCGACATTGATTTCAGCTTGCACCTGCAGTAGAGAATCAACCAAAAGATCCTCATGGTCAACGGAATGTCCATCATAGCGGGCAGCTATCTTGAGCACCAGCCACACGCAATACACAGCCACTCCTCTTACAGGTAGGTGTGGGTCAGTGCAGCGAGGCACTAACAAGGCTAGCAGCACACAACTCTGCTTAAATGTGTCCGGGGTCTAACAGAAGGCAGAGAAAATACAAGTGAAACCTACAGACATAATACAAATTGACAATTTAAAAATAAACTATCTCCATAAAGACAGTTACAATACTGCTACCACAGACGGCTCTCTCCATGCCACCTACTCTAATTATTATTTGTTAAGAACTTGCTCTGCTGTAATTTTTCAAATCCGAGGGTCATTTTAAAATTAAGTTCCGATGAGCTGTTAATGAAAAACTGGAGTGACTTTAAAAAAATTCAATACTTACAAAAGTTAGCTACATTCTTATACTATTTTTCCGCCTAGTCACCATCCCGATTGAATCACCTTTCATACCGCAGCAGCATCTCTTGTATGCCTGCCCAATAGAAGGTTGCTGCCTGGCTGCTGAGTCAACCTATCACACTTTTTCAGCTCTTCCTTGTTCTTGAACCCACTACATGCACAACGCTTGTGATAGCATAGCTTTCCTGTGACAATTTCATAAAGAGCTGAACTCAAAATTTGGGAAAAATCATCAGACAGGTCCGAAATTGTGACGTGGTGGGCTCTAAACCAACTGTTGACTTTTCAACAACTTGTCAGTCGCCACAGACTTTCTCTCATGACCTTCCTCATTATGGGCATCATTTCGTCCTTCTTGAAAATTCCCATTCAGAAACGTCACTCATGCACTTTTCTCCATATTACATTACACGATCTCCTATGAATTTTGGCTGCAATATGTCCTTCAGCTTGGAGAAATCTAATTACAGGGCGAACATAGTATTTGGCGGGAGAGTCGATTGTATTAAGGTTAGAAAAGATGGTGCCACGTTATGACAAGTGACTCAATAGGGAAGGTGACTATGTGGAAAAGTGGCAGAAGGATTACTCTAACTTTTGTAAGTATTAAAATATTTTTCATTGCTCTTGTTCTGATTTTACAGCTCATCGGAACTTAGTTAAAAAATAGCCCTCATATTTAATCATAAGACATTATTATTAATCCATAAAGACCTAAAATTAATTTTCTCATGGGAACCTCTTTTTCTGGGAATGGATTTAGGTGGAACCTCAAATAATTGTGCTGATGATACACATGTGAAATTACAAAAAGAAATGAGATATCCAGTTAACTCAGAGTAAATTTAAGAAAGTCCTCTCCAAGAAATCCATTGACATTCTGGGATAATAATTGTAGAATGACTGAATCAATACCTAAAATAGGTATCCCCAGAACCTTTCACTTACTGTTAGAGGTATGCAGATGGCATGATAATACTAACCCCTATCCCAAATTGTGCACTGTATTGAAAGCATTCTAGGGCACATTGCATGCTGGCCACTGCCAACTCTCTGTGCTGCGATACATCACATCGCATCCAGTAGGCAGCAGCCACCACAAAGTCATTTAAGACACGAGGATCCCCTGCCTGGAAGACCATCTCCTGCAGCAAGCCATTGAATGAATCCAGGACATTCTTGCGTCTAGCTGACTCTTGCTCAGACTCATTCAGGAGAGGAAACACAACATCCAAACAAAGCTTCATGGTGCGGATCCTTTCTTCCTCTGATTGTTTTGGTGGAAGTTTACTGTGCAATCATTAAGGAAGGCACTGTATGAGGTAAAAGTTACGGACCATTCAAAAAGGATACAGAAGACTTGTGAGTGTGTCCAGAAGAAGGCAGTACATGTGGGACTCATTCCCAACTTCCAGAAATGAGGTCACATACTTGAGAAGATCATCTCTGCGCTGAAGAACAACTGTCGCTTTCTCTGTGTGTACTGAATCAGCAATGGATCGCGTTGCTCGGACTGCTGCCTCTCGCAGCTGCAGCTGTGACAAGTTGTTCTGAAATTGTGACCATTAGCACAATTGCAACATTTAAAAAGTGACTTTTCATTTTACCTTAGCAATCTGTAGTTGTGGAATAATAAACCCAGAGAGGATGAAATCAACATGAGCAATGAACTCCATGCTGGGAGAATCTGAGGCCACGTGAGAGTAGCAGAGCATGAGAAATATCCTGACCCTGTCTTGCTCTGCATCAGCTTTGGAATCTTTCATAAATCCCAGGATACCACTTGACTTCTTGCTCAGGTCACTCTTTGCTGTTGCCTCTAGTCTGGCCAGCACTATGTCCAAATGTACTCCTGCACACATTCCCATAGCCACAGCACATGCCTACAATAATTACAAGGAGTAAGTGAAATCACACTTCATTGTGCAATGTTACAGGAAACAACCAACCTCTTGTTCCACTGAATTTGAGTGGCGAACAGAATGGACAATGGAATCCACCAGCTGCTTGGCAAACTGCTTCTCATCTGACTTGCAGGCTATGTAAGCCAGGCATTTCATCATAAATGCCCTGTCTTCAGGCCAATCATCATATAGGCTGATCTGATCCAAAATAGCTGCACTCAATGCGGCATTCCAACTCTGTTGATCCAGCTCAGTCAGGGTCTCGCCAAGGAAATTCAGCACTTGGGACTGCCATTTCAAAATTTCCAGATTATTGGATGAATCTACACATGAAGAATACAATAATTATTTAGAACAGTGTGTGCCATATTTGTACACTGTCAGCACACCTTCCAAGATCTGGATGAGCTTTGGTACTTTTTGGTCCCACAGGTAGCACAACTGCTTCCCAATATTGGGGGCAAAATGCTTCAGGAATGTAAGCACATGGACACCTCTGCTGGACACCACTGGATTACCAAGGAGAACCAACAGCCTTGCAAACAGAGCCTCATTGCTCTTGATATCTGTAGTTCATTTTAAAATATCTCTTGTAAGGCACTGACTGTGAACACATGGTTTGATAATTATTGGATACTCATGCAACAGTTAGGTAATAAACCTAACACCCAGGGCAAAATGCAGCCCCACAAATTTAATCGAGATCATAGCCGTAACCATGCTTTGTTGCAAAGCATTTGCCACCACATCATGTGCAAAATTAATATTAGAATAACATGCATATACACTAGGTTCCATGTATAAATTAACCTAGCATATCATGCCATATTGTCAAGAAATAAGAAACACTGAAGAGCGACAGAAAGGGCAAAAAACATAGCAGCAAGAAATATCTCTTTGTTAACGAGAAATACACAATGTCTATGGAATTAATTTCTCAGCTTTTTGAAAGCAACTTACATTAAACTTACATTAATTAACATGTGTACATTAGCCTGCTTCACACATTACTACATTTCAGCCCTTAATTACTCGCTCATCCTAATTCATAACATTACAGTGCAATGCTGAAACAAAATAGAACCACCCCTTATTATTGACAAAATATGCTGCAAAACATAAAGAGAAGGCTATTTGACGTGATGAAAACTAAAAATTGCTACAATCCCCTCCCAGAAGAAGCACTGTTCAGCCAACACTCACTGACAAACTGGAAATCCATGCGAAAGAGCATGTCTCCACCTTCCTCCTGCCTCTTTGCAGCCAGATGTCCCAGGCTCTTGAGGATAGCTGGAGCAGCTGGTGTATACTCAGCCACCATGACATACTCCAGAAGGTGGGGCCAGAGCATCTTCTCAGCCTTGCCACCAGCCATGCTGAGAAGGTGCAATGCAGACTCACATATGTGGCGGACAGACTCATTGCTGACTTCGGCATCTCCTGCTGCAGATCGCTTCCCATGCGACGGAACTGAGTCCCCAAGGCAGCACTGCTTCACTATGAACTCCATGAAGTCCTTGCCTTCTGGCTGGTCCAGGTGGCCATGATGGGCCAATGCTACCACTATCTGGACCAGCACTTGCTTCACCTGGTAATTAGAAACACTTAATTTCCTATTCCAGTCAATGGAGTGTTACCTATGCAATTCCCTCTTGTCAAGGGAACCTAAAGAAAGCTCAATTCTACAGAGTAAAAACTTGATGTACAATGTGATTGGAAGCATATTAACACACCTTGTTATTCCCATCTGTTAACAATGAATGAAGGGTGGTGACAATGGTCTGAATATGCAAGTTGAGATTGGCTGCTGATGAATTTACTAAATGTTTCAGTATGTACAAGGCTCCGGTTCTCATTTTTTCATTTCCACTTTCCAGGCGCTGGACAATGAAACAAACCACTCGGTCAGAATGGCTACAAACTGAAAAGAAGTGGAATCACAGTTTACAAAGAGGCACACTGAACACAATGAATTTACTATCACTCTGCTCTCCAATACGTAGAATAACCCAAAATGAAAACTGCTTTGCTAAATTATTTAATGATACAACTTTAAATGCCTGCATATGAAATATGCATAACTTACTATAGGCTACAGATCATGAATACTGCTTTTACTCTAGCATCGAGGATTAATATTCTCTAATTGTACTGTATTAAATGCAACTTATCGGCTTCTCATCAAAAAAAAACATGCAACATTTTAAAGCACATCATCATTTGCTCACCTAAAATATCAAAGCATCGCAAGACTTCACAATGATTCTTGACTGTCATTGGTTGCGAATAGTCTGGAGCAGCTGACACCTTAAAAAGTCAAAGTAAACCATAAATAAGTTCCTATAGTCATAAATTACTGCATTTGAAGGCATATAAAATGCATGGGCATATAAGACGCACCTTCACTTCAACATATCATATTCAGGGGGGAAAAAAAAGTTCTTGGTGTATTTTCGCATGTAAGATGCATGGTGATTTTTTGAGCAAATTGGTTTTTGTTGTTTTGGTTTGTTTGTTTTGGGTTGTTTTTT
>KZ538090.1:61769-98986 GCA_000934665.2 Catajapyx aquilonaris
GGGGGGGGGGGGGGTAGTGTGTCTTATTTGCCATCAAATACAGCAAATGAAATTTCATTCATACCTGTGAAAAGAGGGTATTCAGTAAAACATCTAATGTTGAATCCAGAGCTTCAGGATTCATTTTCCCCACTGCATCTAGGACCATTGCCATACACAGAGTAATGTGATATGGCTCTGAATGTCTACGATAAAGAGACAACAATCCAGGGATCAATTTTGGAACATCTTCCATCAATTTCTGGGTGCTCATCAAATAGCTCATCTGTCCGATTGCTTCCAACACACTTTGTCGCACCTAAAAATGAAATTTCCATATCATTGAAAATTAATTGTTCAAATAAATAAGAAAAAAATCTAATCAGGAATGTTAAAAATTGTAGCAACCTTTGGTTCCCTGCTGTTCAGCCATACACTGAAAAGTATGTCATATGCTACGTCAATTTCAGTGCAAAAAAACTCCCTCTTGACAGACTTGTCAGGAGCACTGTCAATGTTCACCAGGTAGTCAGAAATGGCTTCGCTGAATTTGGCAAATGCTACAAAATACATAAAGGAATCACAATATTAACAGGATTGCATGCAAGAAATGTACACTTTACACCTTATGCTAACAAAGCATCATCTTGTCAGTTACCAATAAGTATAATTCATAGTTCTGCAAATGCCTGGGTAAAACAGAGTTCCTCTTGCTTTCACTTATCTCAACCATAAATTACAACTCCTGTCACATGACTGATAACCAAAATAAAGTACCCTGACATTTTAAGTGACCATCGATCAGGAAGTTCCTAGACATAGCAGCATCATAAACTGGCCATGAACTGGGCAAGAAACACATGGGGATGACCTTTGCCATGGATCGGAAGAGATGACTAGTATATGTATCTCAGTTTCAGGCCAAGCCTCCTAGAGAGCAACACGTTTGCTAGTGAATATGCTGCACCTGTCAAGTGGATAGTTCACGTTCGAATGTTCCATCTGTTACTAATAAATGAAGAATGCATTCCATATGAAAAATTATATTATTGATTTATAAATATATTGCGGCACTCTTAGCAGCTTAGATTAAGATATGGATTTGATTTCATATCTGAAAATCATACTGAGTCATACATTCACATGGCAGACGTATACTTCAAGCATGATGCACACCAGTGCAGTGGTGGCAGGAAAACACAAAATTTCATGTCCACAAATTTCTCTGCTCATCCATTTTCTTGCCCAGGGGAAAAAACAAAACGTGTATCCCAGCCACAAAGGCCCAAAGGCTGCCATAGTGGGCATTCCAATTGAAATGTTCCTGTCAGCAATTTTGTTCTAAACTACTTTTTTAAAAACAGTTACTGAAGTAGTTGCTTTAGCAGGTTCATTGAAGTCTTAACTCATAATATTAAGCTGAACTGAATGGTGTGTCCAAGCCCTAAATCACAGTGAATGAACAATGGGCATCGAATTTCAGGTGTAACCGATATTTTTACAGGGCACACCCCTTTCTAGGCATAAAAAATACGGGTCAACAAAATATTATATTACCACATTTTGACAACCACTGAGAGTATTAATAAAAAGTAAGTGTTTGAAAAAAGGACCCTAGTGCCAAAAAATTGCTAACCAAAATGGTTATTTTACTTGGAACATCATGTATGTAGAATCATGTATGTAGAAGAAGGCCTAGAGATGAAGTGCTTCTAAACCTATTTCTGACACAAAAATAAATTGATTCAACAAACCATATGAGAAGATCCACTTCATATTGTCGTACTTGAGCATCCCCATCATTGGGAGCATGGTCCCTAGGATGGCCTTCAAGAAGGGAACTATACCAAACACATTGACAGAGGCCAGAGTAGCCATTGTCTGCACCAAGAAAAACTGTGGCACCACTCCCGGCTGAAATTTAAGCAAAAGTCCCTCCATGACTTCATGGCAAAATCGCTGGCCCAAAGCCACAAGTATTCCTGAGGCCGGCTTCTGGTAGTCTGGAATAACATCGCCAGTTATGGTGATTTCATTCACAGCTAGGGTTACTAGAGCTGGCACTTCATTTGGGTCTATAAAGTCCACTTCTTCTTTGCAGATGGACTCCAAGGCACAGAGGAAGACTACTCTCTGTTGCACTGCCAGCTGAAAATTAATAAGAACGCAAGGATTAAAGCCACCTATCACATACCCAGAAAAGTCAAGCAATAAAATTATAATTGAGGAAACAGACTGCCATTTTAATGACCAGCTTAAGTTTTATATACCTCCCATAACCACCAAACCTTATAGTTCCTTCAATTTATATCTGCTTAAAGGCATGAGAAGTTTGCGCGGAAGGTTGGGAGACACACTAGCATTTTTGTTAAGGTCAAAAATTATGACTGTATTGGAGCCTACACAACTACAAAGCTAAGAAAATTAAGAAGTGAGAAAACTACCCCAATTTTAGCAGCAGCTTGACATCGTGAAATGGTGCGTGCTACACCTGAACAGTGAAACGCACTACCCAATTATTATTCGTATCATTACAGCATTATTATCCATGCATGGGTTGACACCCCTCTCTCTTTCAAGTAGTACGTCCCTTCCCTCTCCAAACTTTCGCAATGCCTTCGCTGGAGGCCTCCACTCCTTCAACTGACAACTTGCGCGTAAAAAACGACTGCTTAATGGATCAACCACCTTTGAATTTTCATCCATGAGCTTCTTCACCATGTGCAGCACAAGTCCTGTCTGCCTGTGCCCAATCCTCTTGACGGCCTGGCATATCGCTTCCCTCACTTCCTCCTGCTTGTCCACTGCTGCCTGCAGCAAATTCTCAACCATCACTGAAACAGCAAGGACCGCATGAGACTCCGCTTCCAACAGCACATGCTCTCAGCATGCCCTCACCTTCAATGCACTGATTCTGCGGACCAGCATGGACCACCCCATTGGTCTCCTTCCCCTCAGACATCTTCAATAATATTATTGTCACTTGTCAAAGAGCTTCACATGAACCTGCAGTGAGTGGTGACTGCAACCAGCTGGAATGCAGGCGGCCGTCACCTGACCCGGCCTTTATCTTCCGTCGATGTCACTCTTATCAGGGCATCGGTAGTAAACAAAAACAAAAAGTCACCACCCCGACCCCCTCCTCCCCCAACAACAACCCGGCCACACTCCCCCGCAGCAAGTACTGGTCAGGTGACACGATGCAACGAAGAAGAAAAAAAACCGCAACTACTTGCAATCGTCCATTCACATGGAAAGTAGATGGCGCTTGTGTTGTCCTGAACTACTGGGAATCGCCCGTGCACAGTAGTTGCACAAGGGGCGGACTGGGCACGTTGTTGGGTCTGTGAGAGGAACCTGGGCTCAAGATGGGCCAGAAGAAGAAAAAGGGTGAGTCCAGATGCAATTCAGAAACACCTCAGGAGTAACGAGCATGTGAGATATGTGGTCGCATGGATGGATGTATGGTGCAATGTGGCACTTGAACTACCGTCCGGATGTTGGAGAAACAGGGCAATGATGATTGTGTTCCGACAGATACGCAGCTGAGCAAGCAGGAGCGGATGCTGCTGGTGATTACGGAGATCATTCAGGAGCTGATACGCTGCCATAAGGAGGGGAAGGATGTCAACCTGAACAGGCTCAAGTCGCAAGTGTCGTCCAAGTATGGGCTGGACTCCTCGCCCAGGCTGGTGGATATCATCGGAGCTGTGCCGCCAGACCATAAGAAGACTCTGCTGCCCAAACTTAAGGCCAAGCCCATTAGGACGGCCAGTGGGGTAAGAGTGCTGCTGGTGTTGTACGAAACATGCGTGTTGAATACAAAGGGTGGAATTTTCGTCCCACTGCTAGGTAGCCTACTGCTAACAGTACCACTGGCAACACTGGTGCAGCTAAGTTAGCAGTACCTAGCAGTGGAATGAAAATTCGACCTCAAGTCTTTATGTTGGCAAGTTATGATTTCAGCTTTGCCTTTGTACCAAAAATCGACTGAAATTGATATTCACAGTATGAGTGCCCAGGCCTAACATCCAATTTACAGTTTCAAATATTTCACTAAAGAGAGCCAAAGATGGATTGCAGGCTTATTATAACTTGAAGTAATTCTCATAACACTGTATTTCTTCAGATAGCAGTGGTGGCAGTGATGTGCAAGCCCCACCGCTGCCCCCATATCAACATGACTGGGAACATATGTGTGTATTGCCCTGGAGGACCTGACTCTGACTTTGAGTATTCCACCCAGTCATACACAGGATATGAGCCCACTTCCATGAGAGCCATCAGAGCTAGATACAACCCTTATCTGCAAACGCAACACAGAGTAGAACAGGTTAGTGTTTTCGACATTTTTAAGCAAAGTCTGAAAAAGTTATAAGTGACTTACAAGACTTGTCATGTTTCACTATTTCCAGCTAAGGCAGCTTGGCCACAGTGTTGATAAGGTGGAATTCATTGTGATGGGTGGTACATTCATGTCCCTGCCTGAAGACTACCGTGACTATTTCATCCGCAATCTCCATGATGCCCTGTCGGGACACACCAGTGCCAATGTGGCTGAGGCTGTTCGCTACTCCGAGCACAGCCGCACAAAATGCATTGGGATTACTATTGAGACACGCCCTGACTATTGCCTAAAGCGTCATCTGTCTGACATGCTGAACTATGGCTGCACCCGCCTAGAGATTGGAGTTCAGTCTGTGTACGAGGACATTGCCAGGGACACAAATCGGGGGCATACAGTCAGGGCCACATGTGAGAGCTTCCACCTTGCTAAGGATGCTGGGTTCAAGGTTGTGGCCCATATGATGCCTGATTTGCCGAATGTGGGTTATGAGCGGGATGTGGCCCAGTTCACAGAATTCTTTGAAAACCCCATGTTCCGTGCAGATGGCCTCAAGATATACCCCACTCTGGTCATTCGAGGGACTGGATTGTATGAGTTGTGGCAGTCAGGGAGGTACAAGTCGTATCCACCCAACATGCTAATTGATCTGATTGCAAGGGTGCTGGCATTGGTGCCCCCTTGGACTAGAGTGTACCGAGTCCAGCGAGATATTCCTATGCCACTTGTGAGCTCAGGTGTTGAGCATGGAAACCTGCGGGAGTTGGCTCTGCTCCGAATGAAGGATCTTGGACTTGATTGTCGGGATGTTCGGACAAGGGAGGTGGGCATTCAGGAGATTCATCAGAAGGTAAGGTCAATGAAACATTTATCCTAGAACTGAGTTGTCTAGATGATCAGCCATTGAATTCATGTCGCTGGAAGTAGTACTCCAGTGATTTTATTTTGTCACTATAAACCCCGTATTTTAAAAATATTTGGACTCAGCTAGATAATTGCAGGAAAACGAGTGATGATGCTTATAACTGGATTGTACAGTATTTTAAGTTTTATAATATCCATGGCAGTAATTTAACATGAATTTCCACAAACAGGTTCGCCCATATGAAATTGAGCTGATACGTCGAGACTACCATGCAAATGGAGGCTGGGAGACATTCTTGTCTTATGAAGACCCTGAACAAGACATTCTGGTTGGATTGCTTCGCCTCAGGAAATGCTCTGAGGAAACTTTCCGGCCTGAGCTGAAGCCCAATGCATCTATTATTCGTGAGCTGCATGTGTATGGCAGCGTTGTGCCTGTGAGTGCAAGAGATCCAAACAAGTTCCAGCATCAGGGATTTGGGACTTTACTTATGGAGGAGGCAGAACACATTGCACGTGAAGAGCATGGATCCACTCGCATTGCAGTTATATCAGGAGTTGGGACACGTAACTATTACCGGAAGCTTGGGTATGAGTTAGTGGGTCCGTACATGGTGAAGAGCTTGGTGTAAATAAATCAAGCGAGGCCAAATTGCGGCCATAAAATAATGTATTTGCTGGTACAGTGGATGAATTTTAAAGCTGACATTTTGAGATGTGATTGACTAGATTTGGACATGAAAATAAAAATCTGGTTATACATACAAAATTACTCTACAATTATTATGCTTTCTTTTCATTCAACATGAACAATTTCCATTTCCTATTACTGAAACTGGCCATAATACTGGTATCAAGGATGTAAGCCCATGCTACAAGGAATGCACTAATTCAAGGAGTTTAAAGCATTAAAAAAGTACTGTGGCATCCAGCATAACTTTCAATAACATTATAATATTAAATAACAATGTATGGATGGAATGTGACAGGCATGACTGAAAATGCTTAGGATGCCAGTGCACTATTTAGTTGACAAGCCATGGTGATATGAAAGTCTTTGGCTCATGTGGTAGCTTGTCCTCGTTTCAATCTGGATTCAGTGCATATCAGGTGGCCCACAATCTATGTAACAACTGCATTTAATCTGTTTCATACCAATAGAGATCACACATTTGAAAATTGGCATGAGCCCAATCAGAGCGATTGCAACAGATTTTCTGCTACTGCCTACCGTAATTGATGACAATAAAAAATCAACCAGAATAATTATTGTGATCTACATGGTCACTTATTGTAGCATTCAATTCATATAGCCTGACAGCAGTGTTACAAAGATCATGGATTACATTGCATTGCTTGACGCATCTCATGAAAAAAATAATTAAACTATAAATTAGGAATAAAAGTCAGGTCACAATTGGTTTCCCACTGCCAAACGCGTTAAAAACCACACACCCAAACACATTCACAAGTGCCGTCATTTGGAAGACAGCAGGCCAACTCTTCGTCACCTCCATAATGTACCCTGCTATATACACCCCAACAAAACCTGTTGGCAATAGGGAGTCATTAGGTTGCATCATGTGTTCAAATTCTCATTACCTTCTAATTACCTGGAATGGCTCCAGCAGTGTTCATGAGCCCAAAGACACTACCAGCATGTCTGGGCGCGAGATCCTGTGGATTGACCAGTATGGAGCAGTTGTGGAAGCCTGATGCAGCAAGTGCTAAAGTCATGCAAGCAAGGGCAGCGCAAAAACTCTCCACTCTCCCAATCAGGATAAGAGAGACAGCTTGAGTACCCAGGCAGAGGGTCTCCACCAGCTTGCGTGTGGCAGTGACGCTGCAGCCCCGCCTCAAGCAGAAATCAGTGAGCCACCTCCCAATGAAGACGGCAGGGATGGAGGCCACCCAGGGGATGGTGTTGAAGATCCAGCCTTTGGCCTCTGGGAAGGTTTCGTGGAAGTAGGTGGGCAGCCATGACAGGAGGATGAAGTATCCATTGTTCTGGCACACATGGCCTATGACACATGACCTACGACAACAGAAAAGGTGTGATAATAATAACTAGTAAATTTAACTCCTTATACAGCACACTGTGTTCGTTATCAGCCTGGCTCACCAAAAGGCAGGTGTCCGGAAATACGTTAACCAAGGAACAGCTATTCTATCCTTTATGGCTGGCCTGGTTCCACACACTAATCTTCTCCTCTGCATAGCCATGGCCCAGTAGTGCAGCAGCAACACCCATGACATTCCAAGAAACCCTGTCAAAGAAACATACATTAACAACCAACTGAATCACTAATAATATCAATCACAACTCACCCACAGTATGAAACACAGCAGTCCATCCATATCTGTCTAAGACATAAGAGCCCACTGATCCTGTGATAACAGTTCCTATAGCACCACCGGCAGTCACTGCACTGTAAAAGGAGGCCCTCTCCTTGGAGCCCAAGTTCTGACTAGACAAGCTGGCCATACTAGGAAAGTGGACTCCCTGGAAAGCACCTAGGAGCACTCTGGAGGCCACTATGACATGCATAGCTACTGGAGCTGGTGAATTCAGGTGAATCACTTGGGGCATCCAGAAGGTGAGGAGGGACCACCTGGGGTTAATTTGCTTCATTAAACACATGGCAATGGAGCTGTGAATTCATTTCACAAAGGCACTAAGGCAGGGGTATTCAACTAGTTTATGACAAGGTCCAGTATTTACCTTTCCTGGGCCATTGAAGGTCCGGACCCCCCGGTAAAGGTATGGATTTTTTATTTGTATCATTTTTGAAAATAGATACATGTGCCGTAAGGGTAGAAGAGCCAATCAAGACAGGACATATTGAGACAATTTCCCCATTACGATGTCCTGCACAGGCGCGTAAGCAGAAAAATTTCGGAGGGGGGCCATTTCATAAGCACAAGGTGAACAAACCGTAAAGGGCGGGGAGCAAGGCTCCCGCAGGCGATTTTTTTTTTTGGGGAGGGGGGGGGNNNNGGGGGGTTGAAGGTCACACGAGCTTAGGTGAAAGTGGGACTGGGAGATTTGAATGGGCGTGTATTTGATAAAATTTGTAGCACTTTTTCCAAAGAAATCATGAATTAGTAATTTATCATGCTATTTCAAACCATCCTGTATATCGTTGCGGTCTGGACAAAATTACGTCGCGGTCCGCCAGTTGAATAGCCCTGCACTAAGGCATCTGATTATTATGAATATTCATAGCTAGGAAACATGGACAGGTCTATGAGCCGATATGAGTGCATTGAATAACTATAAATCAGCTACCTTATACATTTCAAAATTTTGCTTCGTCCCAGTAAGGACTTTCAATGTATTTTTCTTTTATATAATAAAACAGAAACCAGTTCTCACTGTCAGTACATTTTTCAGGATAAGAGTGACTCCACTCTACTGTTCAGACAGATTTCACTGTATTACTGCTACTATGATCAGCTCTTGCTATGATCTACTCCTAAGCAGCCAATCAAATGTTATCTCATGGCAGAAATTTTGAAAATTCTTTACAGTTTTACATGCAAGACCTATTGTTACTCAAATACCATATCTAGTTGAATAATAATAAGCAATTGATGTTTGCTCATTTACAAGCACCATAAGTTCCCATCCAGCCACATTATTTTATCGCCTCATACGAGGACGGTTTGATAAGTTTGGTAAATCTCTGACGGATGGCGCGCAATTCAGTTGATGTCACGATTCGAATGCCGCACTCTTCAAACCAGTTGAGGCTTGATTTCAGCAAGAACTGGCATGTTGTGCAGACGTTTTAAGAGAGCGTCACAGCAGTTGCTACAACAATGGACAAACACGAATTCCACGCAGTGATCCAACTTTTTTTTTTGAAGAAGTGGGCGGCTGTCCAGATCAAATCCGAGTTAGATTAAGTTCACGGACACTCTGGACCATCGTTGAAGACAGTTTATTTCTGGATTAACGAATTCAAACGTGGTCGAACAAGCACTGAAGATGAAGGGTGCTCAGCCGCCCAGTTAGATCACCCCGACGGATATCGTTGAAAAAATCCATGGTATCATCATGGAAGACCGCCAAGTGACAGTGCATGAGAATGCTGACACTGTAAACATCTCAACTGAATGAGTGCACAATATTCTGCACAATGAATTGCACATGAAAAGCTGTGTGCGCGATGGGTGCTGCGACTGTTGACAGTCGACCAAAAACACACGCCCAAGGACATTTCAAAGGAGTGTTTGGCGATATTTAATTGCAATCCGCAGGATTTCTTGCGTCGATTCGTGACCATGGATGAACCATGGATTCTCCACTACACACCTGAGTCGAAGCAGCAGTCCAAGCAGTGGACAATGGCTGGTGAGAAGGCGAATATTGTTTTGTCAGCTGGAAAGGTGATGGCCACTGTCTTTTGGGATTCCCAAGGAATTGTCCTGATAGACTACTTGGAGAAAGGAAGAACAATAACAGGAGCATATTACGCAACATTATTGGACCAGTTGAAAGAAGTGCTTACACAAAAATGCCCAAGATTGGTGCACAAAAAAGTGCTCTTCCACCAAGATAATACACCGTCCCACAAGTCGACTGTCGCAATGGCAAAATTGCACGAATTACGTTTCGAAGTGGTCCCTCATGCACCCTATTCCCACACTTAGCCGTGAGGGACTTCTTCACGTTCCCGAACCGGAAATTTGGCTCCGTGGGAAGAAATTTTCATCAAAAGAGGACGCTGTCGCCACCGTCAACGAGTATTTTGCAGCCTTCGAGAAAAGCTACTTTTCCAATGGGATGAAAAAATTGCAAACTTGCTGGACCAAGTGTATAGCCCTCAATGGAGACTATGTTGAGAAATAACATCGGTTTTTACCAAACTTATCAAACCACCCTCGTATGAACAAATGTAATAATTGTCAGCTGCCTCACCCCATTTTCACCCCCACCCTCCAGAAAGAGCAAGAATTTTTAAAAATGGCAGTATAGTACACATTCAAGAATATAACATTCTGACTTTCAGGGAGGAGCTGTACCTAAAGCTCACTGAAAACCAAGGTGTCCATTACGGCTACTCTGCCGTACAAAATATGCGTGCAGGTTGAACCACCAGTCTACCACCATGACACAACCCATTTATAATAATTATGTTGCTTCATCACAGGAGTACTGACCCAATGGCAGCCATCATAAGGACCCTGCCTCCTCCAATGACATCACTAAGGTAGCCGCCAACAACCTGCGTTAGTGTGTACCCCCAAAAGAAACTGGAGAGCACTGTGCCAGTCTCTGTCTTGCTCCAGCCTTCTTCTGTTGCCACAGCAGGTGCCACCAAGGGCATGGTGGTGCGTGATGAGTACAGGGCGGAGGTGCCCATCAAGAGGGTTATCATCCATGCGTGCGTTTCCCTACTGTTGAAAATACATTTATTAAATTACATTACACACTACTTACTGTATGTTTCTGTTTTTTTTTAAAATAAAATTGTAAAGCACTAAATGTGACTGTTTTCAGTACCGGTATCTCTTGAGATGCACTGCAGGACCATATGATGGTCTTCTGTAGTTAATGTACAACCCGGTCTCTTTTCTTAGGCCTCAATTTGCTTGCAAGAATTTCCAGGAGGTATGGTACAATCTGGTACAATCTTAACTCGACTATCCCCTGTGCCACAGCCACACAAGGCATTGATGCAACAACAGCAACATTTTTTCCATTCATTGACTGTGAGTGGAACTACTGAGGTTGTACACATTTGTGCAATTTTTTTCCTGTGTCCATTCCAGCATAAAACTAGCACATCCGCATAAGTTGTCTGTGACAAGTACGGCATCTACCCTTTCAATCAATGCAGGTGTGTGCAGACACGTGCACCCTCCCCTCCCAGTGGATTGCAATGATGCAACGAATAAAGTAATTCGCATTCGTGAGCAATCAGTGCTGCGCTGGCAGTTTCCTGTCCGACTGCCACGCATCAATTCGAACGGACAAGATTTCGCAAGCAATGCAAATAATCGCGTTTCTCTCCAATTATTCCACGCCTAGAAGCCACCTCTAAAAGGGCGACGCTGTCTACCTGGACCAGACGGGATCCTGCTGCTGTGGAAGGTCTTCCTCGGGTGATGCCAGTTTGATCCTGAGGGGGAATGCTGTCACTTCCCGCTGCCCAGAATCAGACCTTTCAGATGTGGACGCCGCCATCTTTGCACGGCCAGGAGCAGTGGCGCCATCTGTCAAAGTCACAGCCACAACCACAGATTTCTGGCCACAACAACACGTTATACATCTTTATTAAATAAAATGTACACTCTGTAAGCTATTAGAGGTCAACAGAATTATTACAATAACTTATAAACATAAATAAAGCTGATTGGTTATCATTAACATGCACCAAATATCGATATGTCGAGGATGACAAATCGATTCTCACACCCTGTTCATCCAGCATTTAACTGGCCGTTACGACCTAACTGTAGTTCATGCTTATTAACTGTTGACTGCCAGTAGCCAGTTAGCATATTTAAAACTGATCAACTAACCCGCATTAACCGTGCCAATTGGATATCGATACTTTCGAGGGCGTGACCGTGTGCGAATATCGATATTTGAATTACGGTACCGTATGCGATCGGCGGTCGTCCATGTTTTCCTTGAGTTCAATGCCATCGATGGTTCTTCCCTCAGAAGAATGCAGAGTCTGAGTGCCTGGATTCTGGGCCTGGTGGGCCTCGGACTGTGCCGCTCCCAGGAGGTGGTGGACCCTTCCAAGACAGAGGTTTGGGGCCCAGGACTCACACCAGACGAGATTGTGCTACCTGCCAGATATTTTTACATTCACGCTAACACTAACAATGGGACAAGGTAAACTTAACAGGAACTAAGCGGACCCGTTTTTTAAATTAACAGCGGGAGATGCCGAGAGATGGTTTAACGGATTGGAGCTCACTGCATGACCTGGTTCTCATGTTTGTTTCGTCCCTGCAGGCACACGTTGTCGCCTGGCGAGGTGTTCCTGGTGACCCTGGTGGGAAGGACAACCCACGGTGACTGCCACGCTTGGATACAGGTGCTGGACAGATATGACGGCAGCTTCATAGTGAGATACAAGCTGTTTCGGACGTGTTGGGATGTGGTGATTAATGTCCAGTATGCTGGGCGACATGTGGCGATGTCGCCGTATGTTGTAAAAGGAGCTGTGTATCCAGAAGACTGCAGCTGCCCAACATCTGACTTGCAGACGTACATGCAGAAATTGGGCTGCCGCAATTATAGCCAGATCGAGTCAGATTTGTCGCCATTTAAGAATGTGGATGTTGACAGAGTGCTTGAGGAGGCAATCGTGAGGTTCAATCACAGTGGGACCTACTCCATCTGCAACTATGTGATTAAGTCAAACCGTGTGTACAGGAGATGCTATGGCCGATATGTAGGTTTTAGCATGTTCATGGATGCTATGTTGTTATCCCTAGTCCGGAAAACTAACTTTCCTGACACAGAATTCATAGTGAACCTTGGAGACTGGCCTTTAGCTAAAACTAACAGTAAACCTATACCACTGTTTTCATGGTGTGGTTCCAATGAAACACTTGACATTGTTATGCCCACCTACGACATCACTGAGGCATCCCTTGAGTGTATGGGCCGTGTCACACTTGACATGTTGTCTGTGCAGAGCAATGGTCACAGGCTTCCATGGGAAGAGAAAAAGAAGATGGCCTTCTTTAGGGGGAGAGATTCTTGCAGGGAGAGGCTGGACCTGATTGATCTGGGGAGGGCTCACCCAGAGTTACTCAACGTGTCCATCACCAATTTCTTCTTCTTCAGGGACTTGGAGGAGGAATATGGGCCCAAACAGAGCCCTGTATCCCTTTTTGACTTTTTTGATGTAAGTTATGTAAGCACTACCCATTAAAAGATAAGTGTCGAGAGACCCTCCAATTGGGGAATGCAGAAAATAGGACCTTAGCACTGCAGAGGTTGCAATCAAATAATACAGCTCAAGTGGAGTAAACTATTTCAGGCTGCCCAAAGCACTCCAAGCCCAAAACCAACTGTCCCTAACAGTCCATGGTGCACATTTTATGCCCTAATGATCTTGCAAAGCAGAAAGAAACATAAATTAACTTAATATAAATTAACATGAATTTTTGTTGAAATTTTCAGCTGCATAGTTGGGTGATATCTTGCATTATTTTCTTAGGCATGTTGGAGGGCCTCTCCTTTCACTTGCAGGCTGATCACCATTCCAAAAATGTAGTCACCTCAATTGGCATGAAAGTTAACTTGAATTTATCTTCCTCTATGTTATGGAGAACCAGTTCAAAAATAATTTCACTTTTTTGGACTCACACTGTACCCTACCATTGCAGTACCCCTCATGATTGACTATTCAGTCCTGTCACCAATCACTTTCTTACTATTTCAGTACAAGTACCAGCTGAACATTGATGGCACAGTGGCATCATACCGCTTTCCATACCTTCTGGCTGGAAATTCTGTTGTGTTCAAGCAAGAATCTCCATACTACGAGCACTACTATTCTGAACTTGTTCCTTGGAAACATTTCATTCCTGTTCAACGTGACCTGTCAGACCTCATCCAAAAGTTACGCTGGGCCATCTCCCATGACGAAGAAGCCCGGAAGATAGGTCAGGCTGGACAAGAGTATGCCTGCAAACACCTCATGCCAGTTGACATTTTCTGCTATCATGCATCACTTATTCATCAATGGAGCCAGTTGGTGAAGAGCTCTGTTAAAGTACGTGAAGGTATGGAACATGTTACACCAAAGAAGCGAGATCCAAAGTTGGGTCCATGCATTTGTGATTCGGCCAGTAGCCATGATGAACTTTGACCTTAAGATCCTTTCATGTGTAATAAATTTATTATGTTTGGAAAACGCCTCTGTGACGCTCCCCTTATTACATGTCCTTTTTTGATTTACAAGGGAGGGAGATCGGGTACACATTTTTGTACACATATGAGGGTTGGGGAAAGGAGAAGGGTAACATTGGCACATGTCCCACACATGTTCCACGCATGTCCCATTCATGCTTCATTCATGATACGCACATGAGCACTGTTGAGGCCATGTGCGTGGCCTACTGTCATTTTAGGTACCTGGAAAATGAAAATAAACATTAATTTCATTGAGCATGTGCTGATATGGTCAGAATCTATAAATCTAACATTTGTTCAGTAGTTTAAAATTAGAAACCAACTCCTAAAAATGATATCGGTACAGTACCGTATGGGGCAGTAGGCCCAATTATTTACTTGACCATACTGGGCAGAAAGATACTGTATACTGATATGCCAATTAGAGCCTTACAACAAAGATCATTATTTTGGTTACAATAGTACAAAATTATATTTATCACTTGAAGTCATTTAAGTTACACTGACTTACTACATGTAGAGACTATTTTGTACTGTGTCTTCATTTTCCACTGTATCTAAGTAATTGTTAGTAGTCAATGATGCATAAGTTACTTTGTCTACACAGATTAGGGCCTTAAATGTGATACATACTTGGCTGCCCAGTCTGTTCTCCCATGCATCCCAGCACTGGGCCTTCCACCTACAGGTGCGACAGATGCTGCTGAATACGTATTGTATATTTTCTGGCCAACATTTGTCCCAGACAGGCCAATGCCAGAGCCTAGTGCATGGTGCCTAGCATGATGTGAGGCTGCTGACGCATGGTGGTGGTGGTTGTACATGGCATTTTTGGTGCTCTGACCAGCCACATATCTCGACCTGGCCATGTAATGCTGCTTCGCCGTCACCATCCCTGAACCCTGCCTGGAGTCATAACGTGTTCCTGCCATGCTCTGCCGCCCATCTTTCTCCCCAGCTTCTGCCATACTTCCCAGGAAGTCTTCACTAGCCCTCCTCCTATTATTTTCTTGGTGATGTGACAAGAGACTACCACCGTTTTGTTGATTGCTCATCATGCCATTGTGCTGGGCAGTGCCATGCTTCTGGGCCACCTGGAAGTAGGGATACCTGTACAGGTACCCACGTATTAGTACCATGCACATTAATATTATGTCAATCAACCTCTGAAAAGCATCATTTTATGTTGCCAGTAAGAAAACGAGTACGGTGTGAGGATTTAAAAGTGCATCCAACCTGAGTGACTGCTGTGCATTGGGCCTCTTGTTGGGGTTCCACCTGAGCATGTCTGTCATTATGTCGATGGCCTCCTGGCAGGCATTGGGTATGAGATGTGACAGCGGCGTTGCAGAAAACTGCGGGAACTTGAAGTTCATGGCTGCTGCCAGCTGGTACCCCTCAGACCATTCCCTCCTGTCAGGAGTCCCCAGCACTGAGCAGATCTTGAATATCTCGTCGATCTCACTGTTGCCGGGAAACAATGGCCTGAATGTGTACAGCTCTGCCATGATGCATCCCACTGCCCACATGTCAATGGGGCTGCTGTAGGTGGTTGAGTGCAGCAACACTTCTGGGGCACGGTACCACCGAGTGGATACATAGTCTGTGTAGGGTGGCCGGGACCGGATCTCTCTGGCCAGGCCAAAGTCTGCTATCTTGACTAGCTCAGGACCCATACACAGCAAGTTCTCAGGCTTCATGTCTCGATGGAAGAAGCCATGCTTGTGCATGAAGGCCAGCCCCTGCAGGACCTGGTACATCATGTTGCGGATTATTGGTTCCGGAAACAGTTTCTCCCTGTGGGAAAGTGGTTTTATTATAAGGAGAAGTATAATGAGATCATAATTTTTAACCTTCGCTGAATTAACTACATCATCACTTTCTGATGTATGAATTATCAAGAGCTCTTGGAATTATTCAGGAATTGTTATTGTAACTCAATTCATGTTGTATGTCATTGCTAACAATTTGGAGAGATGTGATTTATACACAATAAGGTCCAATAACATGTCCAATTAAATATGGTAGAAATGCTTAAATTGAATGATGAGCACTCACTGGCACTTACACACAACAAGGTGAGAGCTTACATTGGCCGCTCAAGTAGAGGCCATACAAATTGGTTTCTTGTGAGGTAGAGAAGAACCGAAGGTCAAGAACTGGTCGAATATGTTGCAATATGCATAGATGTCAACTAACTGGATGAGAACCATCAGGACGGAGCTCCCTGTTCTTTTAATTTTGCAGTACTCCATACGTTTGATTATTAATAACCACTGTAACTTTGCTGTTACTGATGGGCTCTGGATGTCTCGTTTTTCAAAAGCACGACCCTTCAGTTTGTATTTTTAAATATTGTGACAGGGTAACCTGCAGAGGCGGATGAGTTATTGGAAAGCCCAAGGAAAGCCTATTGCATATGGCTGTGTTTGCAAGCTCTTAAGGCTCCCGCTTATTTACCTTCCTAAAATTCACTTTTATCAATCCCAAGTGATAAAAGCCTGCTGCACATCCTTGTGTTAGATTATTATTAGAATCAAAGTAAGCAATGTAGGCCTACTGAAGAGGATCACATTATACTTGCAAAATATTTGACGTTCTCCTACTCTAATGAGATAGATAACCACTATGGCACATAGGAACAGCTGTGAACATTATTAATTTTTCTGCAATACTAACCCTTTCTCATACCGATCCTTCATCAGCTGGTACAGATTCTCCTTCATGTACTCGAACACAAAGTAGAGAGTGTCATTCTCTCTGATCACTTCCTTCAACTTCACCACATTAGCATGACTCAACTTCTTCAGCGACTGAAACAAATAAGTATAGACAACATGTGCGTTTTGAAAAGGGGGTTAAGAAAAGGTTATGACCCGCCCGATGTTTATTAACCCCAATTTTTTTTTCCAGAAGAAGTCAGCCGCTCACGCAAAGACCATATACAGTATCTTGAAGGGGGGGGGGGCTTATCTGTCCCCAATTTGTGTGGGGTGCTTTGTGAGGTGACGGTGTTTCTCCAGCAATTCGGTTATGTGACAACTAGTTAACTGAGCCAATCTGATTTATTTTTATTCCTGCTACTGCATGCCCTCTTTGCCCCCCAGATAAATAATAATCGGGTATAACAACACGCAACCCCTTTCCTCCCATCATTCTATATACCCCCACCTACAGCCATTCCAAGCATTGCATGCCCCAACCCTCACTAGAACACGAATAGATCAATGGTGCGTGTTTCCAGCTACCGTGCGACAGACATGGCAACCATGTACTGGTCAAACAAAATTTCCAGCGAAAGACCCATTGTTGCACATATGCCACCTTTTCCAAGGACGCGATAATACCGCCATTACAACCTTATTCTGACCCAACCACCCCACAGCCCAAGCAGGTCATGTAGTATTCAAAGCACTGTAGATGGCCAAGTGAGATTGCATCATGCAGGAATTGATGCCAGGTGAATATGGTACAACAAATGGATCAATTCCAACCCCCCCCCCCCCCCACCCCTGGTCGTTCCGATGTCCTTACGTAAAGGCATAATTTCGCATGCATGTGTCGGTGGGGTAGACCGTGACCCTAATTGCCTGTCGTTGGGCTCACCGCTGGGAAGACATGCAAACTAAGGAACGGGGTATATGAAAGCGTGGTACTGTGCGCAAAATGAGGATGAATTTTTTGGCAGGATTCCTATAACACTGACCTTTACTTCCCTGAGGTTCATAGCCTCTTCCCACGAATAGTATTTCCTCTTCATCCTGCAAAGGAAATGGAAATGGAGGATTATATATGGTTGGTATTTTTGGATGGAGGTATACGCATGGTGCACTATGAAAGAATACGTAAATACACCTACACAGGGTGTAAAATGAAAAACGCGCAAAAACCAGTATAATATTACTGGTATTTTGCGTTTTTTAAGACACCCTACGGTGTGACAAGTAACCATAAGCTTGTAGCGGTTGAAACTTCCAAAGTAAATAAAGGTCTACTGTCGATACTAGTTTCTTTCAGTCCATTTTTTTCGCCTACGCAGCACTGGTTCTAGGAATACTCTTAGTTGAATTCTTCATAACTCCCTATTCTTTCCTTTTCGTACTTATCAGTGGTCAAAAATACCGCGGTTGTCCGCAAGCATGCATTTAACATGTCATTACCAAATGAGTCTGAATTGTATACAATAATTCTATATGTGAAGAAAATATTGATGTACGACCCGTATAAGGCCGTAATATTACGTAAATCTGACAACTGGGGTAATTTGTTGTCTTTGAAAGCAATGGAATTGATTACGTACTTCCCTATACTACTTCATATTGAATTTTTTCGACACGCATAGAAATACTGCACGCATTGTGTTATCGGACTGCGCATGCAAATATTTCATTTTAAAATGCGTCAAAAAACGACTCGACTCGCAGCAAATATTCTACGCTGTGCACATGTGAATAAGATATAAGGAACTGGAGCAAATAAACGCGTGCTTTTGTAACTGTCGATCTGATAACTCACTTGTCGCCTCATAAAATTCACCTGCTCTATACTTCGACAAACGTACATATTTAATAATATTTGTCGCTGTATACTGGTCGTTTGGCACTTTTTGTACTGTATATCCACGTGCACTTGAGCATAGCGTGATAACAACACACCATGAACTATTGATAAGACCTGAAGTTCCGGACACGAGTTACGGCCTATTCTCAAATATACATTTTTTTTGTGTATTAGGTTGGGCCATACACGGCGGAAACGATTGTGAACTGTCCTTGAATCAGAATCGAAGGACCTAATTGATGACCTTCCTTCAGCACAGCAGTCAATGCGGGGAAAAATTCGGGAATTCCGAATAATCCATAATTTGTTATCATAGCTCTCTAGAATGTGCTGCGTCGTAAACGGACTGAAAATAACGATACACAGTATACTGCACACCTGATAATTATCTGAACGTTTGCCAGTTAATTATATCTATCCAACACTGTGAGCGAATAGACACGCATTTGACTAAATTTACCTGTAGGCGTATATACAGCAGGTTCATGCACTCCAACAGCACCAATACAAAAGCGGGCATTATACTGTAATTCAAAGTTAGTATTGAAGGTCATGGACTATAGTATACATCGATTTTTCCACCAACTAAAATCAGATTTGGCTGCACACCTGCAAACCCATACCGTGAATGTTCCAGCGGTTGAGAACCTCAGTTTCAATCAACTGTCAAAATCAAAAATAAATCCGGTTATAAATATTGCACATCCCATACAGTGCATGCAAAAATAAAGCTCAGTGAGTAGTGAAAATAGTGGATGGTGCCATTGCATTGCACGAACTATGACCAGGATGAAAAATAGTACAAACAACTTTATATGCACAGTAAGGGTGTAAGAACTTACTTCTTAATAGCCACCTTTTCACCGGTTTCAAGATTAACTCCCAGGTTGACTTCTCCGTAAGTCCCATCCCCAACTTTTCCAACGACTCTAAATCTTCTCATCTCTCTCTTTTGACAAAATCCTTCTCCGGTTGCCAGGAAAGGAGTGTTTAACAGTACGGGTGAGGAAAGCTCACACGGTGCATCAGTGCAACACAAGTGCAGGAAGACATCGTGTAGTGACACCACGGGCTACCTGCAGAATCACAGGTTAGACATCAGTTGGGTGTGCTCATGCAAATATTCGCATTTTTTTCAGACACATAAGTTGAGCACTGTGACATGATCGATCTCAATTGCAAATTCATTGATTTAATAACAGTTGGGTGGGGTTGAAGTCACGTCTCTCAGCACACAGTTCGTTGAACCTCATATTTATTAAGGAAGCGCACATGTTAAAGCACAAGTGTGTCGCACACGCATTGTTCCTGTGTCTCCAATAGATGGTGAGATAGCCTCGCATTAAATCGTGCACGTCGTGATGCGTGACTAGCGTGGGTTGCAACTAGTCTACACGTAAATGGATGCGTTTGCTCACGAAACCAATGCACACCTCTTTTTGCTTCACGTTTTATACTATATGTTCGTCAATATTGACTACAGGCTGCATTGACACCCGAATATTTCCTAGCAACAATATCTCCTAATTTCAGCGCTGCCCATTATCCAACTGGACTTTGTACCCTTATATGAAAAGTATTGGGAACAGAGCTTTACGACAGTGTCGTGACAGCGTGAAAAATTTATTTATGTGCCAACCCCTTTGAACTTTACAGTTGTGGCTGATTGCCCTCTAATAAATCTATAAGGTGGATTTTCTGCAATCATGTCAGTTATACTGTAATGCAACCTGAATTCAGGGCATTCGTGAAATGACAGCTGCGAATTTCCAAATGCGTTATCGAAACGTTATCTAACCCTTGTGCCCAATAATTAATATGATTAAGCAATGCAGATGCAAATGCCAGAGTAATATTCAATAAGTTGGCGATATGTCGTAATGAACACTGATACCACATTGAGACCAATTTAGAATCCTATACATATGTTATGACAATAATCAGATCAAATTCCCAGTACTGTACCGCAGAAATCGTTACCGAAACAGACCGAAGAAATGCGCTTGATATTCCGCTGACCTGACCTTATCTCAATTTAGGCAAAATGATCTGCACGACAGGAAATACAGCTCCAGATTCGTAGGAATACAGTTGGAATGCTGACAAGAATAGCGGTAGGCTATAACAAACAGCCAGAGTGTAACACTGGAAACGATGCAACGTACACTTGAGAGGTAAGAATGAAACCTCTGCTGAAATAAAGAGAAGAAGCAACCAGGATTGGGTGATTCGTACCATGTGACCAGCAGCCTGCAACCATATAATATAGGCCTATCTCAAAATCAGTACAATTTTGTTACCGCGATGTAACATGCTAGCTCTTTCAAATCGATGTATTACAACATGTCACAAACTTTGTTAAAATTAGAATATGGAACTTTCCCATATCGGTGCACCCACACGCTATATCATCTCTGGAAATATCAACCGTGCATCGCAGTATAGGATCCGATCCGATCAACATTTTGTCAATGAAAAATTGATAATCACATTGCATAATTTTTATTCACTTAATTATTTTAATGCTTCAAACATTTCATACGCAGGCCCGCTTCCCATTTAAATGCAAGCTTGCTCAAAAAGTGGTACCTGATCGGATAGGATCGAACCAGCAGCCATCACTCAAGACACACACACACAAACAGAGGGTGAACCAACACTGATCGTTGCACCCAAATCACTTGGTTCCTTACCGCTTGATGGCGACCTTTTCACCAGTGTCCACTCTCTGTCCCAGTGAAACGGATCCGTATGTCCCGTCCCCGAGGGGATTCAGCGTGACGTACCGATTCATCTTCATTTGATCGCACTGATTGCTGTCCGAGAAGCCTCCACAGCTTCTCTTTCTCTCAACCCCCCGATCAACAATGCGCGCCGGCCCTCCTCAACACTCGAGGACACATGTTCTTGCAGGGTCCACCGAAACAAGTCCTCCACTTTTCTGGTCACCTCAGTTTGTGGCACACTGATCGATCACATCGATCCCTTCCCCAGCCCCTCTTGAACCCCACCCACTTGGTCCTCATGCAGGTACAGGTGCCCCCGTACAGGTAAGCTCATAAGCTGCTTCTGCCCCATTGCTGACAACCTTCCTCAATGGCTGGAAACAAACCCCTCTCGGCCTCCCCCTCCAACCATCCCCCCTCGATATAGTTGCTATGGGGACCGATCACAACCCAAGCCCACAACACATGACGGACCTACACCACGCTACATACGTACCCAGCAGTATTACAACTGCTGCCCACTGCTCTGTACTGTATATAGGTGGTGCCTGGCCAATGTCAAGGCTAAGGGTACCTTTTTTAGCCGCACTTCCCACAGGACGTGGCCATTGATTAATCAATCTTTTTGGGCCATGTTACATGCAAGTCCTTCCGATGTCGTACTGCCCTAATGGATATGAGAGTTGAGGGGAAGTATGGTCGAATGGACGGGATTATATGTGGGCAATAACGCAATTAAATTGATTCCGATGACAGGAGGGCCATATTGTATGGCAATAAACATCCAGAGCGGAAGTGTTGAATGACCCTGTCATTACTCTGCTTTTTTAAATGTCAAAGATTTATAGGGAAAGTCAAGGGGAAAGTATAGAGGGACACTCAGCAAATTGGCAATGAGAATCTTCTTTGCATAATTATTTGCCCTCTGGGTATGGACCACAAGCTTTCATCCTGGCAGTTAGATGACCTAAGAGCCTCTACTGTTCAACGGGAGGTGCGTAAATCAGGAGCTTCTGCCCCTGATACACGCACTTCCCGGTGAACAATTGAGCAATTAGCAATTAGGTTAGCAAACTGATCTGGATACAAGTACCTAGCATTTAGCACGAACATTGCAATTATAAATGAGCTGAAGTCCATTTTTTCTGACAAAACTGTAAATGGTGAAAATGTACTAATTAAGTCACAGTGCACATGAAAATCATGTTAATGGCAGTTGACAATATTGTTGCGTGTTTTGTTTTTAAAGAAAATTACAGGTGGGGCAGCTAACAGGAGGTGGCTTTTTACTGAAGCGAGACATTTGGATTCCGACATGCAAAATTGGGGAACGAAGAAGAATTAGGGGGACGTAATATGTCATTTGCTCCGCTCGTGATTTCGGGCCATAAATCATAATCACAAAATTATTGAATGCCTTTAACAGTTCGACATAAAGGAGGCGCGATTCTGTGTACTGCGACAGCCAACGTACGGAACATGTTAAAAGTTTAAAAGCGTCCAAGCTGTTATCCACGGGCTTATGCTATTAGGAAATATAAATCAGATGAAAATAAATTAACGTGGGGAATACCTATTATTAACTGGATATTAATATAACAGGAAAAATATTCAATATAATGTACCATGTCGTGATATAAACCCATGGCACTTGGCTACGTTCGAAAACACCCCCAATATCAGTAAATATTTTACTAAGGCCATACACCTACGGCTTTTAAATATTTAGCTCCCCTTATCTATATAGCCTGTCACTATAGCGTCAGAGTACAGTTATCACGCTCAAACGTACACTTATGCTGCCATTGCATGGAGAGATACTAAAATGTATAGCGCCTTTTCATGCTAGATAGTTATGACTCTGGGGCTGTTTCGTTCATAAAAACCTTGCATTAGTTTTTTGCTGCACCGGTCCCCTATTTGTAAATGCACAGTAAATAATGTAATAGCGTCAGTAGAAGGTTGGATATCTAGCTACAAAATAAGTAAGCTGCGCATGTATAAGTATAACATTCATCTTGTAATATGTGTAAAATTAATTCGATTATTTATTAACACGGGCTGCCTTGAACCCATTAGTTTGTGACTACTTCCAAGATTATTATTGGAAAATTGAATTTCTATATTATCATATTAGAGTGTGCTTTATCCTATGCCAGATTAGAAAGTAGCATAATACCACTCGGTGTAAGAGCGCCTTACACTGGCCTTGAACACTCGATTTCGACCGTGCAGCCAGTGGTGTACTTGTGTAACACCAGAGTTTACTACACTGTAATAAATGAATGGATCGAGTTTACCTAAACCACTCCCTCAGCTCCCCCTGCACGGAATATTCAAATTCAGTGCTTACACTGGCGATACACCAACGTTACACCGGATCATATACACATAGACTGATTGGGTTCCCATGAATTCAGGCAGGACCATGTGCTAATTGGTTTTTGCTATTAAAAATGCTCATCCCCCAGCTGTTTATGTATGTCTTCCCGGTTACGGTATAACTACAAAAGCATAAAATATTTTCTCTGTACTTTAGCCACTTTCTACAACCTTATGAACAGGAACTAGCGAAGAATTTATTTTTCCTGAAGACTTCAGATGTCAAGATATGTCCACCTAGCCGATTCAGCCAGTACAGCACGCTCACAGGTCATTGCAACATTTCCCCCAGCCCTCTCCCACCTCCCCCACTCCTCCAATTAAAACCTTCAGTAAGTCCCTCTCATTTATAATGGAGAGATTGATATTTCCCGCCCGTATCGAAGTGTGCCATCAGGACACAGGTGCTGCCACCTGCCTGCCTGCCACTTCGTCAATCTGAAACTCATTGGCGCACTTCAGATTTGACTTCTGCCACTTGAAGTGAGCCCGCCAGCCCACGACTGGTCCTGATAGGCTGAAAGTCCTACGTACAGGTGCCAAATATGATGTGCCTTTTCAAACAATTCAGAAAAACGATACTGGTAGTGAGACGATGGAATGGTCGTTCATGCCGTCCGCTTTTGGCAAAGTCAAATTATTGCGACTTGGACTTCTTGGAACTGCTTCTGGGACTTGAAGGGTCTGGAAGGGCAGTTGGGTAGAGCCTGCAGGGAAGAGGAACATGCAGGCAAAATGTGCCAGACAATTACAAATGCTTTGGGTACGTTAGGTAGTAATGCAGCTATTTACACCGTAAGGCGTATGACTAATTTTTCCTGCCATTTCCAGTATCTATAAATGCTTTCCTTTCAATTTACAGACCTGCGTGTAGTACAGTCAAGTCTGTTGCTGGTCAGGAGAGTGCAACCTTAATGGAAGACACTATACATGGAACATGCTGCGTTCACTTTGCACTGGTACAATTTTGCGGTGCCTGACAAGGAATGCCGGTTCCGCACTCGTCCAGGCTGCAAAGTGCTCCACATATGACGTGACCCAGACTACCATATTGGTCCAAGAGGGCCTTGAAATACAGGAGGTGCCAGCTGCTGTTCTGAAAACCTCTCCACCGTCACTGCTCCTTTGTTCCAAGGATGGTGGCATCAATGGGATCCAGGACAGTGGAGGGCATGAACGCTGGAAGAAGCCTGAAAAGTTTAGGTCCATGTCCCAGGATGAACTGGAAGAGATGTGTGGTGGATTCAAACGATGCCACCAACCTAGAGATGTTTTCTTGCTGTTAGAAACTATGCCTGAGGAGGAGGTGGCACCACCAGTTGCTCTCCAAGCCTTAGCCAAATTGGTCGAGCTTGAGAACAACAAGCATTTTCGTAACTTACCCCGGCTGCACAATCCAAATGAGCACCTATTGGATGGCGAAATAAAGCCTGAAGGTGGATTTACAAGAGCAGCAATAGTCAAACAGCTTGTGGACATTATATGTTGTTCTGATGAACCCAGTGTTCTCATAAACACTCTCAAATGCATCTCTAAGGATGTCAGTTTGGAAGCATCACATCAACACAGAATATGTGACACCTTACTTGTCCAGGTCAGTCAAGAGAAGCTGAGTCTGATGGAAATATGTGAGCTGGTTCGCCTGTTCTCTGGGCTTGAATTCCTGGGTACAGCGCAAGCTGATAAGTTGTGGGTTGGACTTGTTGACCGCCAATCAGATATTGTGTCGTCAAATTTGGCGTCAGTTGCTGAGACACTCCCTCATTTGGGGCAGTCTCAACAGCTTGTCTATTCTGTGGTTGAAAAAGCTGCAATGCAACTTTGGTGGCAAATGGAACCCGCACAGATGACGACATTGGCAACATCAGTGTGCCAATCTGGGTGTGCCACACTCCGACTGCTGTCTTCAATTGCACGTTGGCTCAGTGTCAACATACATCTGACAGGAGAACCTGAATTGCTGACAATAATAATCAGTCTGCACATGTCAGGTTATTCAGACCACAACACTGAACACGCACTTGAACGGTATATGCGTGCCAGGGCCAACCTCATAAAGGACCCAGCACTGGTTGCTGCAGTGGCGAGCTATTGCCAACGGTTTAACATGCGTAATTCCACAATATTGGAGTCAATTGGCTCCTTCTTTATCAGCAATGCCAAACAGTGCAGTGCTGCGCACATTCACTCCATTGTGACTGCATTAGCGCACCTGGACTTTCACCCACTTGATGGGATATGCTTCTGGAAGACACTGGAGGAGGAGCTAGAGGAAAGGTTTGTCCAGTTCCAGCCTGGTGCTGCCGTGGACACCCTTCTTGGATGTGTGTTGCTGAGGAGGTATCCCATCAACCAGATGAGGAAAGTGATGAATCCGTTCTTCCTGGACCGCCTGCACCAGACCCGTGACTCATTGCAACTTGCCAGAGACAGGCTCAGGCTCAAGTTGTTGGACACGGCCATGGCCATCGAGTGCCCACACTACTTTGGACCAATATTGCCACAGGTATCCTTCCATTGATTTTCAATGTGTCAAAGCACTGTTATATCAGTAGGTTCCTTCTACTTGTACAAAGGGATAGATTTGAAGCTGATTGTGTGACTGATTGTAAATCCGTGTGTAATCTTATGTGAATAACATGGATCAGCAATTTATGCGGTCAAGACAGCCCAGGAAACACACAAACACACATATTGTGGCTGCACCATGGCTTTCTCTTTTTTAAAACTTATTTATGAACTTTTCTTTAGGAAACGCAGGCAAAATCCCTGTGGCAAGATGGGCGTGTACTCCGCTGTGTGAACATCGTGCGAGACCCTCTGTGTGAAATACTGGGTGGACCAGAGCGCTTCAGCACCCGTGCCCTTCTGGCCCACCTACCACTGGCAGAGACTTATGTTGTGGACATCTTGATTTATCCGTCAGGAGTTACCATCACATCCCTCACAGGCAGACCTGGTTTAGGTCTGAAGAATTCAGGCATGGTGGCTGTCCTGATCCATGTCCCAGAACACTTCTGTTCAGATGGGCGTACTCTAGTTGGGATGCAGCTTCTGAGGCACAGACATTTGAAGCTAATGGGGTTCAAAGTCATCACTCTCAGGATGGAAGACCTTACACACCTCAAGGTGCATCCCAGCAGACTTAGTGATCACCTTAGAACTGCTCTTAGTGAAGTGCTTTCTCTAGAGGGCATTAGCTAATAGTGCACCATGTAGAACCAGCTGCGATGCATTAATATTGCTTTAAAACCAGACTGTGCTAGCATTACTAATTAAGAGGCACAAATGAAACCTTTGAACCTGTTGGTCACTGTGAATACCTGGGCCCACTCACTTCTTTCTCGAGGTGATACACACGTAATGGCATGAAATGCCTCTCATTCAAACTTCTGTATGCTGCTGGCCCAGTGCAGAGCTCAACTTGCATCCCACCTGGGTAATTGAGGGGCTCCCAACAAGAGTGGTTCAAGTGCCAAAAAATAATGATCGTCGCGATACGATCTTTCATGTGCAATGCTGGTTGTTGGGCAGAAAAATTGCTGGACAACTTGAACCGCAAAGATTCATATTTGATCACAAATGACACCACAGTATGTCATTAACTTCAAGTCCATTTTCTCGGAAACAACATTTTGTGACTTTAACCACTCTTGTTGGGAGTCCCTCAATTATATTTTTGATTATGCGAGAGGAATGGGCCAGTGAGGCAGATGGGAGTTTTGGGCATGGTACGCAGGGCAGCAGCCCTCACTGCCTCCTCAATGGCCAATCCCTTCCTTTCCCACAGCAGACAATACAGGGTGTAAATGAATTCAACTGACAAACTTCTAGGGGTAATAGAGGGGACCAAGACAAACATATTTCGAATACGTTGCGAAACTCAGCCGCGTACAGCCAACTCAGCCAACGTACTGTTCAAATAGGAACCCATGTCCGGAAACGCGTCTGGTGCTTCCTTGTCTATTGACCCCCTCCAGGTGTCAATTTTAGGACACAGCTTCCCATACAAAATACGTTTGTCTTGGTCCCCTCTATCACCCCATCACCCCTAGAAGCTTGTCTGTTGAATTCATTTACACCCTTATAATCAGGTCGGGATGCTTAAACGCACCCAGCCTAAGTGCACCTGGGACGAAACTCCCCCGGCCCAAACGCACCCTGGAATGAATGCACTCGGCCCCTACCGCATTCAGCCCAAGTGCACCTGTCCCAATGTCCCCCAGCCCAAAGTCTCCCAGCCTAGCCGCACTTCGGCCCGGCCGCATATGAGCTTTGCTTCACCCGGCCTAATCGCACTCGGACTTTGCCGCACCCAGCCCAGGAGCATCTGCTCCAAGGTCCCCCAGCCCAAAGTCTCCCAGCCTAGCCGCACTTCGGCCCGGCCGCATAGGAGCTTTGCTTCACCCGGCAATCCCAGCGATTTCGTCGTCTTTTCTTACGTGAAGATAGGGCTGTATACGCTGAGGATAGGGCTGTATCCGCAACGAGTGAAGGTTAGGTTAGGTTAGGTTGGGTACTAACCCAACCTAACCAAACCTAACCTTCACATCGTACTAAGCATACTAAGCATACTAAGCAAAGCTTCGGTGCGGCTGGGCCGAAGTGCGGCTGGGCTGGGAGAATTTGGGCTGGGGGATCTTGGGGCAGGTGCGTTTGGGCTGGGTGCGGCAAAGTCCGGTCGCGTTTGTTACCGAGTGACGCTTAGCCTGGGTGCGTTTAGGCTGGGTGTACTTGGGCCGAGTGCGGCTAAAAGCCGGTATCCACGATAGAGTTTCTCTCATAAGAGTCCTCTTACGCGAGAAATCTTGTACGTCGAGACGGACTCTTTGTCGCCTCAGGGCCCCTGTTGTCCCTCTAAAAGGGGATTAAAGTTGAAAATTTTCAACTTTTCCTCTTTCCTCGTATCCGGGCATGCGCAGTTGGCTCCTCTTATGAGAGAAAACTCTTACGTCGGTACCGGCTTTAAGACCGGGTGTCTTTGTTCCCATATGCTCCTGGGCTGAGTGCGATTAGGGCTGGTGCGATCGTTACGGGGTGTGCTTGCGCTGGTGCGCTTGGGCCAGGTGTTTTATTTCTCAGGTGCGCTTGGGCTGGGTGCGGTTAGGCCTACGGTCCTTATAATCATCTGGTGAGCAGCATGTCAGTTTGCTATGCACTGGACCAGAGCTTGAATGCAGATGAGGATATCTGATGCCATTATAATGATAACTTCCAGATAACTTGGAGCAGGGTTATGGCCATTGCACTATTAATTTCAAAAATCAAAGGTTTCATTGCAGTAATGTACTAAATTATTTTTAATAGTGAACAGAAGCCTGTGCATCTCATCAATATACACAATAATGAAGTATGAGTTGATAATAATCAGTGTGGCTTTAAAAAAAAATTTGACTACAATTCATGTAATTAACTCAACTGTCCTTCATGTTGGGGTACAGTGTTTAGAAATTATTACCTGGTGCTTGTGACAACACAACTACTGTTGCTTGTTGGTTGACTATGCAGTTTTGCTGATCATATTATAAAGAACTGATCATCTTTTTCAGTTACAGTCACAGGTGGTCCACCCTTACTTCGACCTTATGTCATCATTTTGTGTACCAACTCCTGGTCAACAGAAATCTGCCAAACGCACCCCTGGAACCTCACACTTTTATGTTTCTACGGAGATGCCCTTACACAGCAATATGAGTAAGCCAAAGGAGTAAACCGAGGGGTTATTAAGTAAGGGTAGTCCACGTACACCTTCGTGCGCCTTGTGGGTAGTCCGAGTAGTCCGTGTATGCAAAAAATACCCCTCGGAGTTAACAGTGTCAACAAAAAAGAACAATGTTTACTCTTATTGTTGTGTGAGGGCTTCTCCATGGAAACTTGAAAAGTGTGAGGTTCCAGAGGTGCGTTTGGCAGATTTATAATAATAACTAGGAAAACCCTCGCTCTGCTCGCATTTTCCTAGGGCGCAGGCTTAGAAAACCACTCGCTTCACTTGCTCTTTTCTAGGCCTGCGGCCTGGGGTACCTATTCAGTGCACCATATCGCCAGGGAAGGGTGTAACGTTAGCCCTTCAGCAGTCTTCGAACGGCCCGATTCGTGAGAACATGTCTGTCCTGTGTCTGTCATTCCATAAAGGCAAATAAAGGGAACTGATTCTGTAAACAACTTCACAGTAGTGCCAACTGGGCAACAATACAGAGAAGTAATGGACAGTTTCCCTGGCAACTCAACAGTTGTTGTTTACACCCCATTGCGCATGAGTAGAACTCAGGCCAATGGGGAGGTGGCGGTAACAATATGAGGCCGATCAATCAGAGGGCTCGGCCAACTCCCGCAAGGATTTTAATATTATAGATGATAATAATTCTGGGATGTGCTTTCACCCCCACCTGAGGGCATATCGCACGGACCTTTATTAGATGAAGGAACATTTTAGCGCCTATTGATTGAAACGCCCAGGCCCACGGGTAGGATGACAGGAGGGGATGTGCAAGGTGCAGTGCAATGGCCTTGTGTGGCCATTTTTAGTGAACTCCCCCGGGTGGTTTAGTCTACTCTATTGGAAATACCACCTGAGATGAAGCCAGAGGTGACCCTGAACTCTGCACGAGATGAAGTGGGTGTCCCCAGGCGGGATTTGATCCTGGGACCTTAACATCCGTGGGCGCATACATTACCGCAGCACCCTTCGCCTCCCTGCATTTGGCAGATTTCTGTAGACTAGGAATTGGTAAACAAAACGACGAAGGGTGGAAGTAAAGGCCATTTCACAAAAAGATTTTGCGGCAAACACGTGCCCCGCCAATTGTTATTAATTATTGGCAATAATAAATATAAACAAGAAATATGCCGCAACGCGCGCCGTTTGCCGCGCGACATTTTTTTGTGAATGGCCTTAAGGCAGGCCGCCTATACATATTATTTTGGTCCCTTGTAAAGTCCATCTCAAAATGAGCAGTCAACAAGTTCACGACCTCACCTTGAAGATATGGGGAATGTGATAAACTGATTAAATGCCACTTAACCAGACAGACTCATTAATCCCTTAGATTTGCTCTAACATGCTATTCATTGGTGTAATTTTGATCACCAGACAAATATCTTCACTGATAGTGAGCACATGCCATATGCCCATGTCCAACCTGGGCATATGGATACCATATGTGTAACCTAACACCTTGCAAACCTTGCACACACAACATATGCCCAACATTGCTGGCATTACAGAGCAGCTGCCAAAACCACCACCAAAGCATGTGACACTCGTAAAAAATCCATTTGCTCTTCTACAAAACAAAAGGACAATGTAACCAACATATTGGATTATTTTCCCTGCATTAAAAAAGCTACAAAATTCAGGTCACAGCAAACTCTGCTTTAATGATTCAATATCATACACCATGTTACAAAATAAACGAGACCAAAATTGCACTTTGTTCGAAAAATAACTTCTTGGTAACCTTTGTACTTACCAACTAATTGCATAAACTGACCCAATTGTCACTGCTGACATGTGCTTCCCTATTGCATCAACAGAATGCGGAAGGTAACATTTTTATCACAGTTACAGACTGTGGTCCAAAGCTCAACTTTTGGTTGTAAGTGGCTCAGGGCAAAGTGTAATGTACATTATCATTTTATACAGTACTGGGAAACAAAAACAGTTCAGAGTATTGTAAATATATGAGTCACCTTTTCAAACAAATGACACCAAGAGCGCATTTAAAAAATCAGCATCAGCTGTCTCCACCTGCTCCCATCATTGGCACGATCCCATTGACGCTAGTTGTTGCCTGGCAGTAGAACTCAGCCCACACTGGGCAGTGTGAACTGACACTGCCCCCAAGGGTCCACCCATTTGGTATGGCCAAGTGGGACAGACCTTGCCTGACCAACCCTGAGTGCCCAGTGTAAAGAGGGATGGCTGATGGCGACAGCCCAATGTTCTGCTGGCTAATCTCTGAAGGGTTGTCAGTATTTTCCATCACAGAGGTGCTCGATCCTCCAGAAACCACAGTTTGGAAGCCCATTGCTGACATCTGACCAATAATACCTGTGGTTGGAAATAATATTGGTGACTGGCTTAAACTCAACAGTTTCACGTTTAACTGGGAGAGAAGTGAATGCATATTACTCCTGCATTGATGCTACAGGTACAATTCACTCTCTCAGTTTAAATGTGTAGTGAATATCTAAAACAGCAGATCCAAAAGCATATCACCGATATCTGAACTTACCATTGCTGTCAGGGTTGCAAACGGCAATGGGAAAGCTTCCTGCTATTGCTAGGCTAGTCTTGCCTGGCCCCTGAAGTGACTGTAAGGCAGCTTGTAAGCTCTTGGCATTCAGGCTTGGTCCATTGGATTGCTGCCTCCTCAGATTGATATTTAAGAGAGTGAGGGTCACATCCATCACCTAATCAAAATACGCAGAACAACACCATTTCATTGTATAATTAACATGACTTTCCTAATAAATCATTAGTGATTTAAAATGTTATGAACTGATTAAAACCTTGAAAGTGGTGACAAAGGCTTCGCACTGTTCCTCTGCAGTCTCTTGATTGTTGTTGTTGTTGTTGCCTGGAAAGCCTACAGCCTCTGCAGTTAAGCTCAAAGGATAGCTTGAGTCATAAATGACCCCGAGCTTTGCACATGGTGATGAGAAGGCATATTTCCAGTCTCCTCGGGGACCGTCCCATTTTTTTGTTTGGTGCAGAGTGGGCTGGTTCAATTCATCACAGATCTGGTAACATGCGGCTCTTTAGAGTTCAATTCTTTACAACAGAGCTTGTACATTAACTTGACTTGATTAATGAAACTAAAACGAGACTGCAGCAGTAGATAATAACCATACGGTAAGTACCTTTTTCAGTACAGCTTCATTGCAGACTTCTTGAAGCGCAATAAGAGAGAATCTGAAAGGTATGTCAATCATTTCAAGGACAACTATACAATAGTGATACACATCAGAAAGTGACAGCCACATATCCAAAATCCCAAATTTCCACATGTTACAAACTACTTCCAGTAGTGGCATTAATTAATTGATAACTCACAAAATCATCGGTAAAAGACCAAAGGCAGAAAAAACATTCCTACATCAACCTGGTTTTTTGAATGTAAATGAAAGGCGCACAGAGCAGACACATAACTACATTTTTAAATACACAAAATGCAATAATTCCATTATAAATGACGGCTTGATTTCAAGAATTCATGCCAAATGCGATGCAAAATGTAAACACTTGCGGGAAATACTTTCTGCCTTGGCACAGATGAAGGTCATCCAAGTGGATGCCTATGACATAACTTCACAAGAAACATGCAGCATGCAATGTTTTGCAATTTCCTCCATTCAGTAGTGATTTGCAGTTGCACAGGAATTGCATTTTAAGTAATTCCCCCAGTTAAACATGTGCACATAAAGCTTTTCCAATGCAAACCACATAATAGTGCCTATTTACAGTTTTGCATTGCAGTGTATTTAGGAGAAAATGGAAGTGTTCCAAGAAAACCCCATGCACAGGCACAGATATATTCTCAGACTCTGCGCATTCTTTCTCCCAAACAGCACCAAACGCTCTGATTGTTACGCTTTGCTGAACAACTTCAGGCAAACATTTCTTACCCATTTTCCATTACAGTCCTACAGATGACTTCCATCACCCCAGGATTGGCGGCTTTTTCTTCGCCCATTCCCCCAAGATTCCAGGTAGCCACCCGAAATGCCTTCCTGTTATCCCTTACATTCCGGAACGCTCTCGTTGTGATTGGGCGTCTTGACCTTACCGAAAGCAGTTCAAACACATCTTCAAAGCAGGTATCATCTGTCCCAGTCAATGCAGTGCCACCATCCAAACTGTCTCCCACTCCAGTATTAACAGGTGCAGATGATGATCGTCTGTGCCCCAGGTGTCTCTTTGCATGATTGGCCACCCCATTGCAGACAACTGCATCTTCCAGCAGAAAGCAACTACGAATGGCTCCTAATTTTCGGTAGTTAAGTCCCCTGACCCGGAGCAGATCATTAATATTGCGAAAAAGCCCCTTCCTGTCCCTGTATTCCACTATACTGGCAGCAAGTTCCTGGTTGACTCCATGTATGGCCATCAAGTCAAACACAGTTGCCTTGTTTACGTTCACTAAGCGCACTGATGGTGATCCCCGAACACTGCCTCCCCGGCAATTGGAGTCACTGCTTGGAACACTTGTGCTGTCCACAGAATGGCTCAGGGATGAAGTACGGCTGTCAAAAATATTTTACTGCTCTTTAATGTGGTGTAACTAAAGAGGAATTTCAGTCACAAACACAAGTTAAATTTTTAAAACAGTGAACATTATGCATTATTCAAGCAAGTCCAGTATTTTGTTCAAAACCAAAAATAAAAACATAAAAAATGTCATAATTCAAAGTTTAGGCTGACAACATGTGATATCAATGGTGTGGTCTGTGAATCAATAAGAAGCCCCTCAAGGGGCATACAACATTCCTGAATCATAGAAGGAGTCTATTAATTCTCGTGTGATGGAGGATTTCTGTAGGTATCAAAATATATGCAACAGGCAAGGGAACTGCGAGATGGTGGGGCGTGGAGAACCTTACCAGTGACATCACACATGGAAAGCTGAATTGCAGTTGCTATGGCAACCTTGAGTGGAAAAAGTTACTTCAGTAAAATAATGCTGAACACAGTGAAAACGCGAAGGTATTTTTACCCTGTTGTAAACGAACCAACTCTACTAAGACAACATCAAATAAAACTGGACTGAAGCTGCACCACCTCATTGCTTAACAGATAATAACAGGCAATAAATACAAGGGTGCAAAAAAATGTTATACACTGAATCATCTAGTTAATGACCTCATTGATAAAGTGTTTTGTTGCTACAATACTGGCTACTTTCACAACAAAAAAAGGAAATCAATGTGTGTCATCATACCTAAGGTTCTTCCTCATCCTGGTGACGCATATCTCGGGCCTGACAAGGTCTAGCTTCTCTGCCCCAATCCCTGACACCAGTGCAATGTCCTCCACCTTCTTGAACCCTCCGATAGCATGCCTGTATTCGACAATGTTCCTGGCCACAACCCTATTCACTCCTGGCAGTGTCATCAGCTCTTCCTCTGTGGCCAAGTTCACATCCAGCAGGTGGTCAACCCTGCCTGTGTCAGAGTCCATCATGTTGAAAGCTGCACTCAAGGGTGACTTCTCTTTCCTTGAAGGGGTCAGGAAGGCAGGCAACCTTGGCCTCTTGGCTGAGCTTGGGCACTGACCCATCCTGTCGCTACTCCCTTGTGCCACTTGTTGAATCTCTCAATGTTGAGCATTCATCGTTCAGTCGTTCGTAGCATTCGATTCCTTCTGAAATTTAAAGTGGATCATTATAACTGCATTGTAACATTTACAAAATACTGGAAGCTTTATACATGGAAAATAAAGATCTGTGTGATATGCCTCGTGAAACAATTTGGATAGATCTGTAATAATTATTATTTTACATCAATTACCCATACTTACATAGCTCTAGTTTATGTAAATAATCCTGCTGCATATATGTAGTTAGTTTAAAAAGCTAATTGCTATTCCTTCCTGCATGCACAAAATTATCTTAACTATACTCTAATACTAGCAAATATGTTATGGCACTCCCTGTTCACACAGCACTGCTGGCATGTCATGCAACGTATTTGTCATGATATATGACGCAATGCACACAATCAGTTTGAATTATCAGATACCACCGTCTGGTACTCAGAAGCAACCAAAAAGGCCCTCTGAATGCACAGAGAGATGTCCACCACCCCACTCCGACAATGACACATGGACACAAGCAGTACCCGTCACCAGCAGTGAAACTATGCGTGGCATCCCCCCTGCGCAACAACACCAGCCAAGACATACGTCACCCTCCAAATAGCAAGCATCCAGCGAGCGCACTGTGCGAGACAAGTCCAGTCCGTCCCACTTTCTACAAGTACCGTGGGGATGCAGCTATAGAGGAGGGGCGTTGGCACTGCTCCCGCCCGATTACAAATCTCCACCAGCAAACACTGATTACAGGAGTCCCTCGCCTTGACTTCTTCCTCACTTTTTTTTTCTTTCTTTTCTTCCTGTCTTCTTTTTTGTGGGGGGGCTGCTCTGCTGAGATCATGGGTTGAAAAGGAGGCTGAGTGGGAGCCCCCCTTTGCTTGTCCCTTCCCGAGCCAAGCAGGGGGACTCTATATAAAAGCGGGGCATTACAGCACGAGCACTATATACGCACATGCCCTTCTCAAGGACGTCCCGGTGCACCAGCACCCAGTTCCCCAAGGTTATTTTTAAATGCCGACCCTGTTTGCCTGCAGCCCAACTATAGCTGGCTGCCTCGACGGCGCCCCACTCGACATTTACACCCGACAGTGAATTCCCCCGACGACGACGGTGTGACCGCCACTGGTCATTCCCCAAAAGGACTCACCATGTCCGCATGTCATGGCTGGTTGTCACAAGGGCCTGTTGAGTCAATAGAGCGGGGCAGTCAGTCACTTTGGGGGCGGGCCGATATGTGGCGACATGCATGGAGACTAGGGGGCATGGGATGTCAATATTCGGCTGTCACCGAGCCATGCTCCAGGGATGGAGGATCTAGCTCCTCTCCACTGATGATGATGATGACCTGATGGATGCTGCGGTTTTTGGCCCACACAGATGCAAGTTCGGAGTGTGGTTGGCAGGGGGAGACACCTCGCAGGGAATAAAAATAATGGGCGGGGATTCAAAATGTGGCGGGGATGGTGTTTGCTAGTTACAACTCAACTTGAAGGGAATAATGTTAGCACCCAAAGTGGTTAGCACCTTTCACCATAAATACGGGTATTGAACTCCATCCAACTCCTTACAGAGACACTCGAATTGGATGATCCTTATTATCGCAGGTCTTGCTATGCGACATATCCTCATCAACAGTCTAGATTGGGGCAGTGATGTTGCTTTACAAGTCTTGTAACATCTAGGCTGGTTATTGTAAGCATGACTTTTCAAATATCCCCAATTACAGCTCTTTGGCAGGTTGGAACAGAATACGCAATCTAGTGACAAACATCGGGACGTTTTTGGTGTAGCTATATAGCTGTGCTTCACGTTCACCTCTTCGATTTTTAATTATGCTAAATAAAAGGAGGGCCTAAAACACTCACTCTTGTCAGTACAGCAATCCAGACTACTAATGAGGATATGCTTTCGATAATATGGAGTGTCGTGTGTGAGTGTATCTGGTTGTCAGTGGAGGACAATTCCAGCACAGGTTGTGAACGGTGCTACACTCTAACGAGACATGGTAAGTTGTAAAGCAAACTTCATGTTTCTTGGTCGAGTGAGAAGAAAAATATACAGTTGGCTCAGTCTGCTATATCAAAGGTCTGTCATAGCTGAGGCTGCTATATCAGGAGGCAACTGTAATTATTGGTTCTTTGGGGGGCAGGGGGGGGGGGG